>SNQJ01S0108141.1:29513-47282 GCA_010110895.2 Picea sitchensis
CATTCAAATCAAGGACAATACATATTATATTACATCAATCATCAATCAATCAATCCTTTGACATCAATCAATCACTTGACATCGATCAATGACATCAATCAATCAAACCATTGGCATCAATGACAACATGATCCAAAATCTTTAGCATAACATTGCCTGTATTTTTGGCTTCCAATATGCCTCACTCCCCTCGAAGTACTTATCCCCCCTCCTCCCCGCCTCCCACTGGATAAATCCATTTGTAATACTTCATGGAAGGAGCTACATAATAAGGTGGAAGAAAAAATGAATTGTTGGACCCATAGATTTTTGACCCTACCCGGGATAATTCTCCTAATTAAATCAGTTATAATGGCAATGCCTCTATATCTATTTTTAGTTATCTCCTATAAATATCCTGAAGAAAAATAATGGGATTCAATGAGAATTTCTATGGGGAGGAGTGCAAAGAGAAAGGAAGCATAATATTGTGGCATGGGAGAAGATATGTTCTCCAAAGAGACAAGGTGGTTTGGGAATCAAAGACCCACAAGGGATGGGTAGGGCCTTAACAGCCAAGATATTTTGGAGATGGATAAAAATTCTAGAGGCCCCCTGGGATAATATTTGGAAGGATAAATATGCTAGGGAAATCCCTCAAGAAGAATGGATCAGAATGGAAGGGGATAACCTAGGTTCCTTAATATGAAATTATTCCTGTACAAATCGAGGTTTGGTTCAACAAAAAATATTCTGGGAGATCCATGATGGTAGGTCAACTCCCTTTTGGGAATATGTGTGGGAACAAGCTCCAACTTTGAGCAAGAAGGAAAATTTCCAGAAAGTAAAAGTGAGCATCACCAGGGATGAATGGAGGATGGTTTTCCAATACTAGGAGGAGGACCCTCACTTCAAGCATAGATTTGAAAGAAAATGGAAAAATAGAGAGGAATGGCCCACAAATTGGGAGGAGGAAACACAAAAATATATAGAGGACACTCTGAGAAATATACAACTTCTCAGAAAGGGAAAAGACATTTTAAGGTGGGGTAAGAAAGGAGATGGGAACTTTAAAGTGAGAGAGGTTTACACTTTGGAAACTAGAATTTTAGAGACTACCACAAAAGAGATATGGGGTGAGGTGTGGTCTCCAGTGTAATGGATGAAGATATCGACCTTCTTCTGGTTGGTAATTAACCACAAATCCTTAACCTAGGAATGTATTATCGGGAGGGGTTTTGAGGGACCCTCAATTTGTATGATGTGCTTTAAAGAAGGAGAAACACTGGATCATCTTTTTAACTCATGTGGGGAAGCTTCAACCCTCTAGGACAAGGGAAAAACAAATTTCAGAATCTCAGATAGGATTAAAAATGACATTAATAAAAAAATCGAGGATTGGCGAACAAATCCTTATAGAAACCCCATTCTCAACAAGATTTGGAACTCCTTCTCGAAATTATTGTTATAGAATATTTGGAAGGAGAGGAATAAAAGGGTGTTGAAGAAAAAACAAATGAATAGGTATAATGTGTGGCAAGTGATCCACTCCAATATACAAGAGACGATATCGACAACCACATAGATAGAGGAGGACTGGGTTCCAATGGGAACGAAAGTGGAAATTTTTAAAATTTGGAAAATGGAGCAATTTCAGAAGAAAAACACCATGGTAAAAAAACCTTTGAGGGATCGATTGAGAAAAAAATGGGAACCTCCTCCAGTAGGCTTTATGAAATTAAATTTCGATGGAGCCTCAAAAGGAAACCTAGGCCCAACAAGTGTAGGGGGAGTCTTTTGAAATGCAACAGGGGATATCCAGTGTATCTTTGCCTCACAACTAGGTCATAACTCCAACAATGGAGAAGAGTTAGCAGGACTTGTCAAAGGTATGAAGCTAGTTGCAGATTTAGATTATAGAGAAACAGTTGTGGAAGGATATTCACAGATCCCCATTGTAGCTTTGAGAAATATTATCAACGTAACACATCCCAAGAAAATATCAACAAACTGATGCCTTTACTTTGGCTTAATGGAGATGGACAAACTAGTTTGAGGCATCTCAGTGATCATTCTATCCCATGTCAGAAGAAAAGAAAATGTCGTGGTAGACTTCCCCAATGCAGGCATGTAGCAGGAGAGAGAAGAGAGAATTTTTGTCTTTGGATAGGGACAATCCCTTGGGAGATAAGATATAACATAACATGTATTATCAATTGGGAAAACTACCACCTCGATGGGGTGAAAACCATTGGGCTAGAGACACCCATGTGGATCCTCCAACTTCCAACACGTCAAAATATGGATAACGACCAGTGCACACCTAGGGAAAGGACAACAATTATAAAAGAATAATGCACCATAGGTTAATGGATTTATGATCGAGATGGCATGAGATAGAAATTATGAACAGGTCAGGCACGAGGATGTTGAAAGATTACCATGACAATACATAGCGGGTGATGAGAAGAAGTGGAGCGGTACATGTCCAATGGCGAAGGACAGAGTTGGTTATTCATGGAAGAATGCAATGGAGAGGTAATGAGCTAGGGGTGACATCAAAGACTTGCGTTAAATTGAAGGGACTGAGTAAACAAAAAAGGGAGGACCAAGAGTATGGGCTTCATCTTCAAGCCGAAGAAAGTGAGGAAATCTACATGTTGTAGGGGAAGTGGACAAGCGATAAAATGTGTTTCCCTCTATGTGATAGAGGGATCACTTGGTATTGGATTCAATGGGGGTTTGAGACTGAGCTTGGCTCAATACATTATGAGGCGGTCACTGTTCATTTGATCTGGATTTAGGAGCAGAACGAACTGGTTTAAAAACTGAATACAATAAACATAGAGATATGGAGAACAACACAAATATCCAGTGAACAATGTCTTCTATTGAATAAATGAAATAAGATGAAACTATAAAACTGTAGAACTGAAAATACTTGCTCAAATGGTGGTAGTTATCTTTTAGAAGATATGTGGTTGCTACGTGCATCCTTCTGAGTAGAATGATTTCAATGAGTCTCCAGAGGCATTTTTAACATTACTCATGAATGCAAAAACCTAACCCTAGGAGGTGAAACGCCAAAAGTCATGTGGGCCTCGATGGGTAAGTTGGTACTTCAACTTAACGGGGTCATAAATTTTGCATACGACCTCCATTTTAGGCGCGTGATAGCCTGTTGGGAAAGTATTTTTGATAACTACACATTACACCATCAAACTCTGACTCCATCTACATTTTAACTATGGAAAGAAAATAAAACACTATTTAGGGCCCCAAAAATTCCCTGGAAGTACAAAAAGATATGCTGACATGAAACCATCCAAAATAAGCCTGTTGGATTAGGTGGGAGGCCTCTAGTATCCACCTGGAAGATGTGTAGGGATTCAAAAAACCCCAAAAGTGTAGAACCTACAATTACAAATAATTACAAAAGAACATGTTGAACTAAATTTTCAAGAGGAGCCAGATGGAATAGGTGGGTGGCCACCAATATCCACCTGGATCAGTACTCCCCCCTTATGAAGCAATGGTATCCATTGCATTGAGTTCCCCCATCGAGTGAGGAAAATTCTGTTGAATTTGGCCCTGGGTGAGCCACTTGCTTTGGTGTAGGAGTTTCCTTGCCTTGACAACCTGATAAAGATGGATCCTCTACTGGTGAGTGCCCTTGAATTGTGTGTCCACTATTTGATCAGTGGATGCATGTTCCATGTAGTCAGGGTTGAGATCTATTGGTATTAGATGTTCTGCGATCTCTGAGGTGTCCAATAATGGTGGAAAATATGGCTGAAGGAGGTCCACATTGAACACTGGGTGCAATTCAAGGAAGGGTGGAGTGTTGATCTCAAAATCATTGCTACCTACAACCTTGTTGATAGTTTAAGGACCATAGTGAAGTGGGAGGAGCTTCCAATGGGTCCTTGTAAGACACTCTTTTTGCAAATGCAACCAGACCTTGTCTCCCACCTAAAACTAGTGTGGTACCCTATGTTGATCATGTCGTTTCTTGTACTTAGCATTGTCTTTCTGCAAAATCTCATGGACCTATTGGCGGATGTGCTCAATCCGCTTAATGAATCTAGTGGCTTTGTCGGTCTCAGACTAAACATGGGAAGATTATGTATGTGTGGTTGCAAGAGGGAGTGCAACATCAATGGGACCCAGGGGTTGGAATCCCAACCCTACCTGAAATGGGCTATGGCCGATGGAGCCATGGAGAGCCATTTTGTAACTGTGTTAAAAATAGGGGAGAATCTCATCCCATGTATGCGGATGCTTAGAGTTGTACATGCGAATGATGTGCACAATCATCTAAATGAATGACCTATGTTTGGCTATCGGTTTGGGGGTGGAAAGTAGTGGATTTAGTGAGCTTGGTATCCAACAGTGACCAGAGACTCGACCAAAATGTGCTAAGGAACCTACTGTCCCGGTCAGAGATGATGGTATGTGGTATCCCAAAATGGACCCACCCTCGTTCGAAGAAGATCTTGGAAGTATTTTCCACTTTGATTTTCTTCTTGCAGACTGTGAGGATGGCCATCTTCGAAAACCGATCAAGTACCACAAATACACAATCATTTCCTTTCTTGGTGGATGGAAGGCTAGACATGCAATCCATTGAGATGGATTCCCAAGGATTCTCGGGAGTAGGAAGAGGGGTGTATAAGCCTTGCTTCTTGATGGATGGATTGGAAATGGCATAGGCAGTGCAATATCTGATATACTTGCTGATGTCCTGTCAAATTTTTGGCCAATACAAATGTTTCTGTAGAACGACCGCAATTTTCTCCACACCAAAATGTCTTGCCATCCGACTGTATTGAGCTTCCCAAATAATATTTGCACGCTCTCTTGTAGGAACATAAGGATGGCCTAGATGGAATAATAGTCTATCCTGAATGTGAAAATCAATGACATTCGTGCATGTACCTAGGAGCTGATAGGTGATGGTGAATTTTGGATCTTGCTGATAAAATTGGGGCCACTCAGATGCCTCATGTCCATAGGAATGGATCACGGTGGTGAGTGCAGCTATGGGAGGTCGACTGAGGCAGTTAGTGACACGATTTGTGCTCCCTCTCTTATACCTGATGTTGATATGGAACTGTTGCAGGTAGGTGGACCACTTATGATGGTGGTCATTCTGCAACTTCTTCTGTGTCTGTATGAACTGCAGAGGCTTGTGATCAGTGTGGATGATTGTCTCCTTTCCCAAAATGTAATGTTTCCATTGATGACAAGAATGTACAATGGAATACATTTCCTTGTCATAGGTGGGGTATTTCCAGATAGTATCTGAGAGTGTCTCACTATGGTATGCCACTGGATGACCATGATGAGTGAGAACTACACCGACAACATAGTCAGATGCACCAGTCTCAATCTCGAACGATTGTTGTAGATCAGGCAAGGAGAGTATTGGAACTGAGCACAACTGATGCTTCATTCATCAAATTCTCATTGTTGTTCCTTCCCCCATGTGAACTTTTCCATGCCACTTCCCTTGGTAACTTGTCTAAGGGCCCATGCAATATGGGAGAATCCCAACATGAACCGTCAGTAGAAGTTGGCCAATCCCAAGAAGCTTTGAATCTCTATTAGTGTGGTCAGGGCTGGCTAGTCATAGATGAATTGGATCTTAGTTGGATCAACATGTACTCCATGCTCATCAACAATGTAGCCCAAGTATTGGACCATGTTCATGCCAAAGGAGCATTTTTCCAAGTTGGCATATAGATTGTGTTGTCACAAAGTGCTCAAAACCTACTGAGATCAGGTTCTTCTGACTGCCACTATCAACAATGAAATGAAGCGAGCCCCCCTTTACCCACATCTTTGAGTGAAAGAGATGGTTCCCTTCCTATGGTTCTTCTGGTTTTCTTGGTTGGAATTTGGTGGTAGTGACAGTGACACTGGGTTGAACATCGATAATCCACTTCCCTCTTTCTGTATTTTATTCCGAGTTGGAATTGTCCTTTGGCTTGGAATACTTCAGCTCGACCACGAGTGACTTCTTAGAGCGACATTATTCTGTGTTGTGCCAAGGGATTTAATGGTATTCACACCATTTTCCCATGTCCTTCTTTGACTTCTAATTACCCTTCTTGTGTTGCAGCTTGGACTGATTTTCCTGAGAGTGGTCATCTTTGATTTGTCCCTTGTTCTATGGGTTGGGGCCACCTTTTACCTGGTTTGGCTGTGAGTATTTTGAAGATCTAAAATCTCACCTCTTCTGCTTAAATTTCTTCTCGATCTTGATAACATATCTATGAGTTTTACCCAATGATGCGATGTCCAAAAACTACATTTATGTTTGAATGTATCTATGCAAACAACCATGGTATTTGAGCACCGGATGTCGCTCAGATTCTTTGATACCCAATTTGGTGTGCAGGGCATGGAAAATATTGGTGAAATATGGTACTGTTTGGTCCCTTTCCTGAAGCAGGGTGGTCCATCTGGTGTACTAGTCCTTGTAGCTTCCAACAGGGTAGTGCTATTCTTTAATGGCATCCCGAAAGGAATCCCATGTGGGGAAGACTACAAATATTTCAGATTCCTATATGGACATTTGCTCAAAGTAAGTATCCCACCAGCCTTTAACATGGGGGATGACCTTGAGGAGTGCAAAAGTAATATTTTCCCTATCGGAAAAATTGTGGACCGAAAAAATAACCTTCGAGAAGATTCAACCATTTATCTATCAGATTCACATCTATAAATCCTTCAAATAATGGAATATCAAAATTTACATGTACCTTGAAGGGGGTTGCATGGCCTCTTGATGAATATGATTCTCCTGTGGGTAGCTGTCAAAGGATCTGTGCAAAGTTGTCCATCATTTCTTTCCTTTGTCGTGCAAGGGCTTCCTCAAGAAACATTTTAAAAGGATTTCCTGCTATAACATATTTATTTTCATCCCCCATGGGTTGTTGTAGGGCTCGGCATGAATGATCTTGCAAAGGATCGACTGGTTCCAGTCCCAAATTCTTGTACCCAGATCTTTTCAGGAACATGCATGAAGAAAAATAAATGAAGAGAAAACCGCTCTGATACCATTGATCCGAATTTAGGAGCAGAACAAACTTATTAACATAATGAATACAATAAACAAAGAGATATGGAGAACAACATAGATATCCAATGAACAATATATTCTATTGAATACATGAAATAGGATGAAACTGTAAAACTGCAGAACTGAAACAACTTGTTCGAATGGTGGTAGCTATCTATGAGAAGATATGTGGCTGCTACACGCATGTGTCTGAGTAGAATGATTACAATGAGGCTCCAGAGGCCTTTTTAACATTACTCATGAAGTCCAAAACCCTATACATCCAAAAACCTAACTCTAGGAGGTGAAACGCCAAAAGTCATGTGGGCCTCGATGGGTAAGTTGGTACCTCAACTTCCCGGGTTCGAAACTTTTGCATACAACCTTCGTTTTCGGCACGTGATATCCAGTTGGAAAGGTATTTTTGAGAGCTACACATTACGCCAACAAAATTTGACTCTGTCTACATTTTGACTGTGGAAAGACAAAAAAAACATTGTTTAGGGCCCCAAAACGACTCTCGAAGTACAAAAATATGTGTTGACATGAAAACATCCAAAATAATCCAGTTGGATTAGGTGGGAGGCCATTAGTCTCCACCTGGAATATGTGTAGGGCTTCAAACAACCCTAGAAGTATAGAACCTACAATTACAAAGAAGTACACAATAACGTGTTGAACTAAACTGTCAAGAGGAGCCAATTGAAATAGGTGGGTGACCACCAATATCCACCTGGATCATCGTCTCTACAAAATTATGATGAGATGAGATTCCAAAGGTGACCAGGGAAAATATAAGAGGATGAGAGGGGTGGTGGATCCACCTTTATCATCTGGCCCTATGTCTTGAACCAGGGTGGCACAAGCTGCTTGGGAGATGGGAACACGTTTTCATAGCCTCTACATGAATTCTGAGAAGTGGGAAGCGACTTCAGTTGAAGAGGTAGTGCACAAGAAGCATAGGGAAAACCTCGAAGGAATAAATTATGGAAGAATTTAAGGATTGGGTTCCTGACCCAGTGCACTCATGCACTCGAGATTCCAAGTATTTTAGGTTGGATGAAACTCACTAGAGTTTTCAAGGAGAATGTGGGACATGCATTGGAGAAGTAGCAAGAAGAAAATAGGGCCACCCTGCATGTTATTCATGTATTTGAGGGAAAGTTTGAGCTCCTTTGCAAAGCACAATTCAGGGTTTGGTTCAAAGGTCATCATGAGGGAGACCTGAGAGTGCTAGAGAGACAGTTAGAAGGAACCTCCAACTCTGAGGGGACTAAAGAGAAGTCAATTATCATGGAGGACAACCAACCAATACTAGGATCAACATAGAAGGAATCCAAGGGAAAGGATCCTCTCATACTTGCAACAGGTTGATGGGTTTGACCTTTATTTTTTTAATTTCTTTGTCTTTTCCAGCCGAACAATCAAGGGGGAGCCTATAGTTAAATCCCTAGTTAGAATTATGTAATGTTTATGTCTAAAAAAATTCCAAACACTCCTGGTTATAGTAGTGAAATAATAATGATGTCAAGGACATAAAATAATAATAGAAATATTGGATTAGGGGTATGGTTTCTGGCATGGTAGACCCCTCGGAAAATGTTGTAGGTGAATCCCCCTGCACACAAGTGGATTCCCTCTTGGTCTCTAGACTCCTAAGGCCAAGACAGAAAAGTGCTTAACATGGACACTAAATTTCTTTTAGATCTAATCAAGCTAATAAATGAAAGAGAAGGAGAAAGATATGTACCTTATTAGCGATGTTTGTCCTTGCAAAGTCTTAGCTGAGCTTCGATATTGAACTCCCTGATAGGTCCTGTAAAACAACCAAAGGTACAAAGGAATTCCTACTCTGCTGAGATTAGCTCAAGCATAGATCCATCTACTGGAGACAAACTCATATGGAACAAGCATAAGTTTGAAAGAAACAGGCCAAGCATTGATTATTAATGAGAACAAGTAAAAGTAATTAGAATCCTTTGAATGAAGGTGCAACAATTTCTTCCAATTCTCTTTGTCCAACCCCTTTGCTCAAGTAATCTCCACTGATTTATTTGATGACATCTCACTCATGAGATCATAAGTTTCACATCTCCCATCTTTTCCATGTACCTTTCACCATGAGAAGGTCTCCTTATATAACTTTGGAGAGGTATAACCACTTGAGAGATCTTTGGGATAAGTTGAGGATTCCTCTCCTTCAGTTGAGGATCTTCCCTAAGATCATGCCTTGACCATCTATTCGAATCCAACCACCTTCAGGAATTGAGGGATTGTTCCCTGATTTACCTCAACAAACCCAAAATTTTCTAAAAAAAGGGCAGCGCTCCCCCAAAAGGGTGCACAGGGCGCTCAAACACTCCCCCAAAGAGGCTCAGGGAGCCCCAACACTCCCTGACAGTGGGTAGGGGAGCCTCCTCTCCAAAATCCATTTTTTAGTAGTTCTTTCAGTGGAAAACAGTTTGTACTCCCTGTCAAGTGACTTCTCTTCTTCAAAACTAGTATTTGGGGTGTCTTAAGTGTCTTTGTGATGTCTCTAGAGGCATGACATAGGAAATATGGAAGTATGATGTTTTTTTGACTCTTGCAACACTTGTAGTCAAGATGCGACACTTGTGGACAAGATGCAACACTTACGACACTTGTAATGACGACACTTGCGACACTATCAAAGTGAGTAATTTTGAGGTGTAACGGATTGCCCCCCAAAGTATGAAGTTAGAAGATGATGATGATTGAAGTACTTTGTAGACTTTTTCGAGCAAGGGTATGGACACAGATAAACCGGAAAAATCTGCACACAACCATCAAACAAATATTATGATATGTTTCAAAACCCAAGGCAGGCATACCTATGCTTGAGTGATAAAGACTTTTTAGGTATGGCCGCCATAAAATACACTGCAGATCCATAATTATATTGAAAAAATGGTATAGCCACTGCAGATACAATGTGGATCTATAATCCTATGACCTGAACTAATCGTAGCCACGAAGAATACACAGTGGATCTATGAGATGACAAGACATAGCCACGACCAATACAAAGTGGATCTATGTAACAGTGTATGTGTCATAGTCCAAAAGAACTCCTTCGCAACCTGGGCAAAGTATACATAAGAGTGAAAACTCAACCCAGGGTCTTCTTACTGATCCTGATGTAGTATGAATCTAACCATGTGAATAGATGTCCTGATGTCGAACATGGCAGAAACCACTTGATTACCAGTCAATGATGTAAACCGTTAACAAGCGTGAGGGAGATCACCATTGATGTTAATGATTCCCAAGGTACTCTAGTACATTCCAACGAATGTGAATAGATGAGCTGAAGTCGAACATCCGTGGAATCATCCGATCAGAGGTCAATGATGTAAACCCACTATTGAATGCGAGGAGGCCTACCATTGAGGCATGCAGGTCCCAAGGTACTAACTGGTTTCTAATTCTAGTTCCTAGATAATGTGTTGAAGTCGACAGGAATAGACTTGTCGAAGGAGGGCCTTGATGTATCCCCCATCAATGACATGAAACTGACACAAAGATTTAATTGGTAGATCAAATGAACATGGACTGACACGGGTATTGAAACAAAATATTTGTGATGGTTGAATCTCGAGGCAAATACTTCCCTTGAACAATGAGGCACAAAATAAAAAATTTGACATGGACCAAAACACGATAATGCAATGGATGTTGTGACTTTCGTCAGGTGACCCAAAGGAGTAAAAGAAACTCAAAGGATTGGCTCAGTGCAAAGTTTCAGTGGATTAAAATGCGTGCAAAGACAAAGTGTCGTGTTCAAGGGCGACCGTAAGAGTGACTGGTAGTGTTCTCAAAAACTGCTTGGCTTGCTTCTTTCAATTCCCCCCCCCCCCNAGTACCTCTTTTTAATTTAACGATATCGAGGAGGGTAACACATGCTCGATATGAATTACCTTTGGTAAGTCCCTCTTCCTTTGTTTAATGAACTGGAAGAAGTAAGGGTTCGATCCCATATGGTCCCTTCAATGTATGATTGTTTAATGAGTCCAGAGAAGGTAAAATCGGTGGTTTTCATATTTAGAGAGTCTGAAAACAACTTAATGATGACTCCAATATTGTCCTTTTTCATAATGTTAGTCTCACGAGGCCAAAAAAGAAATAATTACCACTCGAAAGATGCCCCTTCAAACCTTTTAACAAGTGGGAAAGGATGCAAGATCACTCGACAATCTTTTCATGTTTAGAGAGTCTGAAAAGAGCTTAAAGACGACTCCAAGGGGTTCCTTTTTCGTTTATCCATGCGAGCCTGAAAAAGAGATAAAAGTTTACCCGGTTACATTCTCATGTATTTACGAGCATGAGAAAGAACAAAGACCAAGCTTGGTATGCCCCCATCTTGAAAGCTAGTGGCTTAACTCCAGAATGATCATCAAAGGATGGAGACATGCCCTCCAAGCTTCAATTCATTCACCGACTTTGAGTTTGTCACTAATTTATCTACTAGATGGAGAAAAAGGATAAGGGTGGATGAAATGAAGGTTCAAGAGAGGTGAATGTTTCATTTTTTAACGAGCTTGATACAGAAAAATAACTATGCTCAGGGTTCTGGGTTCAATCCCCAGATTGCTGTTTCATTTTTTAATGAGCTTGCCACAGAGATAAAAACTATGCTCAAAGCTTCTGTTTCATTTTTTAACGAGCTTGCCACAGAGAAGAAAAACAGTGCTCGTGACCTCTATTTATTTTTTTAACGAGCTTGCCACAGAGAAGAGAAACTATGCTCGTGACCTCTTCTTGATCATGGTTTCCAAGAGAATAACGCTCTGGAAGGACACCACGTCAAGGGACAAAACTCGGTCATGGCTTCCAAGAGATCTTCACTGGATGGAAGAAAATCACTCTGGAAGGAGAAAATGTGGAGGTTTGCAACAGGGGTAGGGAGATCAGGCTCCAATAGCCCTACCGAAGAGATCACCATGTCAACTACCAGATCCAAATCATTGGAAGTTGAATTCATGGGAAACGATAGAAAATCAACATCAGGAGGGAAGATAGAGTGTATATCTCCCCGAATTTCTTCACGAGGAGGAATAAAAGAGGATCGAGGATGTTTATCATCCCAAGGTATCTCATCAATGCTCCACATTTCTATAATAGATTCATCCGAGGGAACAATTGGGGAAATGTAGTCGATTGCAGACGACAAGGAACTTAACCGTGATGGCATCAAGTAATTGTCGTGCGCCAATAGATGTTGGTCATCCCAAGAGGGAGAAGCGGATTGGATAGAAAAGTATGAGGTTTCATATGAACTAAGTGGCATGGTGTCACCTAATGCATCGAATTCCAAAGGACTAGGTACAATCCAAGGGTCAGATGATTCCAAAGATTGATAAGTCGCGGTCGAAATCATATCGACGGTGGAAATATGATGTGTAGTCAGTGGAAGTGGTGTAGGGAAGGTACCCATAAGGATAGAATCTTTCAACAAGCCAACACCAACACTTTCATACGTGATCTTGTGATCTCCCAAGAAAGGAATGTTGATGGTAGCGGGAACGCGAGCATCGGTCATGTAGAAATCTAACTGATCAACAGTGACAATTTTTCCCTGATGAGGAAATTGTACACATCGAAACATCGACGAGGCAACGAAATTCATAGCATAAAACCAACTTCTTCCAAGTAATAAGTTGTAATCGAGGGGAGCATCGACCACCTCGACATCAACAGTGACAGTTTTTCCACCCAATTGGATGGGTAGGAACTGTAAAAGCCCATGGGGATGAAAACCTCTCCCATCGAAGGTGCGTAACATCGTTGAGGATTTGTTAAGTGCGGGTGATTTTAAACCTTTCCAACATGCTAAAGACATGAGACAAGCTGAGGCTCCCTCATCTAGAATAGTTCGGTGGATTTGTTGATTGTGAACAAAAACATCAACTTGGAAAGCAAGTTGGTGGGAGAGTCGAGACACATAATTGTCCAGGTTAAACATGATATGGTTGGACGACTCAAGATCAACAACGTCAATAGTGGCCAAGAGCATTCTGCGTTGACTGGGGTAGTGTTGTAGAACTTCTAACGTAGACATAGCACACGATGCTTGAGCTAAATCTTCAACAATGTTGTAGTTCTGGGTGGCACGTGAACTAGGATTAAAGGTAGATTTATGGACAGTTCTCTTAGGAGGGTGTAAGATAGAGTCGAACGTAGGTTTCTCAATCTGAAGTGGTCCAGACATAGTATTAACCGATGGAGGACTAACGTAGGATGGTGATGGATCCGGTAAAGTACTGGTACCATTAGTGACCTTTCCTTTGTCAGGGTTACCTGGTGTGTCGTATGTCTTAGAGAGAGTGGTCAAATTAATCCCATTAAACATACAAATACATGCACTCATCTAGGCCTCATCATGAGGTTGGCTAGAACTGCCCCTAGGAGAGGGTTTGAGCAACCATGGATTGTTGCTATGGAAAAGTGTTAAGGTCCTAACCCGCACATAGGTAGATCAATGTATTCGGATGTAATAAAGGTCAATATTAATAAGACCTTTCAATAAAATAGAATAAGGCGGATGTAAGAAGACCTAATNGGATGTAAGAAGACCTAATAGAAGCTTCCGCTTCTAGAAGGATCTTCCTCTAGATGCTTCTTTTTAGTATAAATAGGAGTCGAGGGTATGAGAACCCTAGCTTGGATATTATTGTAATAGAGCGCTGCTCGATTGGAGGTTGCGCCCTCGAAGAGGCCTGTGAACATTGCTATCTGATTCAAAGTGCTATTTCTGTTGCTATTTCATGAATCATTTCTGTGTATTGTGAAGATTATGCTGGATATTTTACTGTTATTCTGTTATTTCTAGCATTTCGTTTATGTTCTGCATATTTTATATATCTGGTATCTTGCAAAAAGGTTGAGTAAGCACATCGGGTTGTGAATTTCCCTGGAAAATTTTGGCCACTTCATTGCGATGTGGAAATTCTCGAGTGTAGTGATCGTCACCACAAATGATACACAAGAATTTCAGTTTCTGTTGTGTTTGCTTTTCGGTAGCAGGTGTTTGAGCTTGATTTTTTGGTTGTTCATTGTTATTAATATTTTTTGATTTATTTTTTGTCTTCTTCTTACCTCCGGATTGTTGTGAAGAGGCATATTGAACTTCATTCACCTCAGAGGTCTGAGTTTAGGTGGAGGTAGAGGAGAGTGTAGTCGATTGGGAAGTAGATTGAGTTTTGACGGAACCGATAACACCGTCCGCATGAGATGAGGATGATGGCTTGGATGGATCAGTATTAGCTCAAGCAACATTTGGAAGAAAATCATACAAAGTACCATATTGTGAATAAAACAAATCTAAGTACTGAGCCCGAGCAATGGTTTCTTCCTCGGTGACCACACCACCCATAGCGACATCGTGAGCGATTGAGGGTAAAAGTGATTTAGTAAACCACTCCGCCAATAATATGTCAGGAATGATTACCTTGATCATCCTTCGTCGTCATCTCCACTCATGAATATGGTCATAGATATGCATGGAGTCAGTTTGACGAAGGGAGGTCAAGAGTTCAGTACCCGTCTCCTAGCGAATAAGTAGTTGAAAGTGTGTGAGGAAAGACATGGAAAGGGAGTTGAAATCATGAAAAGAAGCATGTGGTAGTCTAATATACCACTTTGCTGTGGAGCCCGTAAGTGTTCGCTGGAAAAGACGCAAACATATAGAATCATCCATGAGGGATTTTGATGAACACCACAAATGGAAAGTCATCACATGGTTATTTGGATCTTCTCCAGATTTTCCGTCAAATTTCAGAATATCGGAAGGAAGTTTAGCTGGAATAACTGGCCAAACCAGTGAATGAAAAATAGGATCATTAGTTAGCTGAGACAAGTCTGGGAGATCTAGAGTCGCAAGGAAAGGTAGTTGTCAGTTAATTTGTGGATGATACTGGTGTGGCATAGGAACACAAGTAGGACCATAAACTGGGTTAGGTGGATAGTTGTAACTAGTAGGTCCTCTTACATACGATTGTTACTAATTAGGATAAACATGATTTGATGATGGTTGAGAAACATTTGCATAACCCGGTGGGTTCTGAGCATTATAAGCCGGGTGATTTGCTTTCCCAGAAAGAGGATGAACATTGTGCCCTTGAGGAGGGTAAGGAGTAGATGCCGGATGTGGATACACATTAGATCCATGGGGAGGATAAGATTTCTTTCCTTGAGGACTCTAGGTGGTGTTTGGGATGCCGCCCAGATAAGGTTGTCCATAAGATGGTCTAGAAGGAACAAGATTTGATACTCCTCCTTGTGGTTTATGATAAGAATTCCCCCTAATATGGGGTTAGGTAAATGTGCCTCCAAAAGATACGCCCCAAAATTGTGAAGGGTTTCCAACAAACGAAGGTTACCCCTCTGCCAGCGGTGGATTAATGACTAGGGTATGACTGGCAGAGGGAGGTTTCCCTCTGGGAAGAACGTGAAAAGGGGGTTGTCCCCTGGGAGGGGTAGGCCCACCATAGGATGATGGTTTTACAGGAGGGATAGTTTTACTAGATGGTGGTTTCCCTCCAGTCGGTTGTATTTGGTTGGCAAGGGTCTGCATTCTCGGGTGAAAATATGTCCCATTAGGATCGTACGGAATATGTGGAGCTATAGAGTGAAAGTTTGTAAAAGCGGGGGTAGGGATCGAAGTGCCTTGGGAATGAGTATAGGTGATGAGTCTAGTATTATGATAGACTTGTGGTGATGCAACAGTAGGGTTAATGACCTGATTGATGGGGTGATTCATCGTTTGACCAGATGGCTCAGTTTCAACATGAGGGTCATGAGGATTAAAGGGTTGTCGAAAGGATTCAAAATGCTCATAGAGATCGCGTCATGATGAAGTCCTCCATACATAACGAGCAAGTGTGGTATTTGTATCTACTGCAGTGGTAGGATGAATAAGAGTCCTATACTCATCACCAAAGGTTGGTTCTGTGGATCCCATATATGTTTTGGTAAAATCTCTCTCAGGTAACTGTGGGACCTCTTCGTCTATGATGTTCCCAAGGGACTTTAAACGAAGAAAAAGTGGTTTGAGAGGGGTTACCAACACAGATGTAGTGTGAGGAGTGGGATTATCAACCGTAACTAAAGCGCCTTCTGAATTTTCTAACAGAGGTTCAACAACACTCCCAGCGTCAGATTGATTTTCTACCTCTCCATGGTAGTTGTCTTCTGGAGGGTTAGGAGGTAAGGGTTGGTAGCCTTCCGAAGGAAACCCTTGCATCCTACACGATCGATGAAGACCTTTATCATCTACAGGCTCAATTTTGGAGAATAGTAGTACACGCTGAAAATCTAGGGCCAACTAACAAAAATAAACAACATATGCTAATAAAATATAGGAATCAAAACCAAGCAAACAAAACTTCTCTCGATGATCATACTAGTTGGTGATGAAATCCAACGTCACGTGATCAAGTCAAGAAGGGGCTAGGATATGGGGGAACAATTACAATGGCGACCTGCTTAACAAACTTTCACATTGGTGCAAGCTTCCACGTAGTAATTGTGGATTTACCCTCCAAGGAGCCTGAGTGAGTTTGACCAATGTCTGTTCTAGGTATAGTGAGACTTCCCTTCACCGTCACCTCGTGTAAGTACCTAAGGATTATGGAAACTAAGGACACCAACTCGTAGTCAACCCCTGGGCAGGTACAGTCAACAGTCCAATCCGAACGTATGGGCAGGATAACAAGTCCGAAATAAACTCGAGAGGATCCTACACATAATCATGGGTATACCCTCAAGTGACCCCCAATATACGATCCGACCACTACAAATAGTTGAACCATGGAGGAATAATCTCCGTAACTCACCCAAATGCGACCTCGTGTGTAACCCCTATGTGAGAGGGGGATACCAGAAAGCCTATATGACAATTGGATTTGACACTCCCTATCTCAGGATACTAATGTTCATTTTGAAAACTTTGGAGAGTTGTACTCACAGCCTAATCCAAAGTGCTAATCCTAGTCTAATGTTGGTGGAAGATCTTAAAAACAAAAATGTTCTAGATAATTTTTAATTAGCGCTGATTTTATGGCTGTTCTTTACTCAAAGGGTGTATGACAATGAAATTGATGGTATGATGACTCAATTCCCAAAATTGCACAAGAATATGATAAGCAATCGTTTATATCAATGAATGGATATTTAAGGGAAAGAGAGAAAGTTGTTTTTCACTATCAAACACTAATGTGCAATGTCCTCAATCAATTTGTTTCTCACTCAAATCCGATGCAATGCTAAAAATTTCAGAAATGCCTTCTAATATCCAAACCAATCACTAAAATATGTCCTTTTGCTTATATGTGAATGATAATCGTTTCTTTCCATGAATGGATATTTAAGGGAAAGAGAGAAAGTTGTTTTTCACTATCAAACACTAATATGCAATGTCCTCAATAAATTTGTTTCTCACTCAAATCCGATGCAATGCTAAAAATTTCAGAAATGCCTTGTAATATCCAAACCAATCACTAAAATATGTCCTTTTGCTTATATGTGAATGTTGGATTACTGAGAGGGGGGGTGAATTAGTAATAGCGTAATTATATTCCTTTTTTCTTCAAATGTTATATCAATGTAGAATTATTATTCAATAATGAGCAGTAAGAAATAAACAATCACACACATACACAGTACACCAGTGTTTTACGTGGAAACCCAAATTGGGAGAAAACCAC
>SNQJ01S0108141.1:47292-62932 GCA_010110895.2 Picea sitchensis
AATAATAAAGAAATGCTTTTCCCGTCCCACTATATGAGTTCTTCATAGTTTAGTAAATATATGTTTGAATCTCTAAGCCATTAGTCTGTAGGTAAAATACATGTGTAGTTTGTTGCTTGTTTTTTATGCAGGTCATCCTTGGGAGGAGAGATGCTAACAAGCGATCAAGCATGAAGAAGGATTGACATCGAACGTCCGAAACGAGGTATGTTGGTCTAACCATGTATTTGCTAAAAAGAAATGGGGATTAGGTCCGGGGACGAAGGTAGAAAGTAGGTTTGTTTTGGTCATATATGCATGCATAATATAACCCTATTTGCTAGTCTGTAGGGGGATTTCCCACCACAAAAAAATTGGCGATCGTACTGGGGAAGTCCTTAGGGTTCCTGGGAATATTTTTGGGTAGTTTTAAAAGACTGGTTTTCTTTCCTGTTTTTTGAAGTTTTTGCAAAGTCTGAGCTAACAGAGAGTCTGGTCTCCCATACAAGCTATATTTGTTATTTGCTTGACTGTGTTTTTTTGAGACCCACAGAGGTACACGCGGCCTGCATAAGTTCTACACGCATGTACCCGCGCCCTACTTTCTTACAGCCCACGTGTAAATGCTAGCTGAAGAAGTAACAATAGCGTGTAGATTCCAGGAAATTTTTGAGGCACTCATCCTCTTCCCTATCAGAATCAGTCATTCTCAGGGATTTTCTGGAACTCTTTCTAAGTCTTGGTTGTTTGCAATCTCATCTCAGATTGGTTTGTTTTACGAATTTTTTCCTTACATTGTTTTCTTTTTTTTGTTAAAGAGAGTGTCTAAGCCTTCAAGAGATCCTGGTTCTCAATATCAGTGGTCTCTTCCTGGTTTGGATTGTCTGTTTTTATTTGTTTAAGAGTTTTAGAGATACACGCAACCTGTATAAGGCCAGCATGCGTGTACACGCCCTCTGGCTCTACACAGCTCGCGTACACATGCTTGTTGTTGGATTTTCAGTAGTGTGCTTGTGCATGATAGTTTTTGTTGAGGGTAAGGCAATCATCCTTTCCCTTGACAAGAGTTATACCTCTCAGGTTTTTGAATCTCTGTCCTAGCAGTCAGTAGCTTAGGGTTGATCTTAGCCTTAGCTTGCTTTTTTTATATAAAAGTTGTCATTAAAAAAAATTCTTTAGGGTTTTTAGACAAGTGTAAGAGTCCTTTTTTAAGTTTCTAGGGTGTGATTTCTTGAAGTGATTCTTTGCGATCTGCGATTAGGCAAAAAGTTTTTTCTTGGTTTTTGACTTATTGATATTTTTCCTTTTTGCTTTGTCAACATTCAAATAAAAAAAAAAATCTCTTTCATTTTCTTGTTTGGTTGAAAAGTGTGGTTTTGCATTAGTAACCAGGGAAAAGCCTTTCCTTTCTTAAGTTCTTGATAGTTTACTTAGATCGTAAGTAGCTCGTAGTTGAGTGAAATTCCTCTTTAAGTTTGTTGATTCAAAAGATCTTAGAAAATATTTTTTTTTTTGAAAAGTTGTTGAAAATTTGCGTTAAGTGAAAGTTTTGTTTCCATCTTTCTGTTCATTTTTTAATTTCTTCTTTCAAACATCATTAGTTTCACTTTCATACCCCTTGACATAAGACAAGCCATAAAATTAATGCTAAATCTAAAATTTATTAGACTTTTATGTTTGTAGGGTTAACCAACTAGTTCAGGATTAGGGCCTTGGATTAAGTTGGAGAGCAAACTCTTCAAGGCCATTAAAATCAAAAATTGGAGTCTGAGTTAGGGAGTGTCCAAGTCCAGTATCCTGAAATTTATCTAGGACCCCCCTCTAACACAGGGGATAAACACGAGGTCGCGTGCGGAAAGGTAGAGGAGATAACCCCTCCAAAGCTAGACCAATCGTAGTGGAGAACACATATAGAGGGCTTGTTTTGGGATTTTGTCGATTGCATTTTCCACAGGGCTTCGTGGGTCTCGAATCTGTTCAAGGTCCTTAGTTGTCTTCTGGACCACTTGCTTTCGATACCCTTGACAGGTTTTGGGCTTGATACCCTGCTGATTGTGGTCTACCCGACTTTCGACTGTACCTGCCTGGTGACTGTTCGCGCACTGACAACCTAGTTGCCTATCTTTTTTAGGGACATACACAGGTGAATGCGGGGGTATACCGCGATACCTAGGATATACATCAGGCCACTCTTTGCAGAGTATACCCAGAGGGTGATTCCGTTTTCGAGTTGCACTTGCACCGATAAGTTGCTCTAGTGTTGGTTGTTGTAACTATTCTTCCAATTAATTTAGTGTTTGCCTGTCTTATCTTATATTGAATTTTTTAGTGCATGTTGTTTTTGAACGGTTAGACTACCCTAGTGTGTCTTTGATCCTCTCATACAGTGGAGGATCAAAATACTATTATTGGGAACTAGTGGAGTATTGCGATTGTTTCAACGTACTCTTATTGGGAGTGCCGTGGAATGGTACATTGAGCTCGATCGCTCAAGATACTCTTCCTTCGGTGAACTGGCGATGGCTTTCCTAAACTATTTCCAGTTACCTGTGAGATATGACGCTGGCACCAAATTGCTGGCCAATTTCTCACAAACAAAAGCGGACCATATCTCTGATCACATTCGAGAATGGAGATGCCGAAAGAGTTTAATTAAGGTACCAGTCCCACCATCATTCCTGCTGGAGTGGTTTCTTAAGTCTTTGGTCCCACAGTTGTCCAAATACGTCGCGACGTCGGGAGTATTTTCCAAAGAAGATGCCATCATGAGAGCTCAACAACTTGATCTAATCTATTCTCAGTCCAGTTTATTATACGAGATCTTGCCAGATGCACCACGCTCAATACTTGATAACACAAGATAGAGAGCTAGACCACATGCTGATGGTATTGTTGGTTCAGCACAAACAAAGCTCGCTGAGCAATTGACGAAGCAGTTGCAACAGTTTTCTATACAACACACAATGGCCAACCAAACTACTGCTTTGGCTACTCCCCCTACCAAAAGGTTGTATGTACACATAGTGAAATCGACTAATCCAAAGGCCACCCAAAAACCTCAAGGAAAGAAAAAACAACGAAAGAAGGGTAAGGGGGATAAAAAAACCTACCGATAATGATGGCGGGGACAACACTGAGAAATGAAAGGTGAGGTATCCATGCAACTTATGCGTGAAAGACCACCTGACCCATCTGTTATCACTCCAAGAAACTCCTTAGGGTTGTAGGCTAAGAATGCTTGGTAACTTAAGAATATAATGTGTAGGTATGCTTGGAACAATGGGATCACTAAATGATTAATGTAATAGACAAATCATCATACATTCAAATGAAACAATGCTTTTAGAAAACAATAATCAGACCAGATATTTTCAAAAGGAGAGGATGAAGAATACTAATCTTGATTTCCAAATACAACTCGGTGTAGGGATTAATGCAAGGTAGTAAGAAATCCTTCACTCTAAGTCTATGAGCTTAATAAAGAGATGACAGTCTTTAAAAGCTAAGATAAACTGAAATAAAGTACATAAACAAGATGTATGAATATTTCTGATATTGAAAGCAAAAGGAGACTGTAATTCTATTATCCAATAAGAGTCTATACAGTAGCCAAAATGTATTCCCATTTTGAACCCTTATCTCTTAGAAAAAATAGGCATTTATAGCCTTTTACAATCAGTTTTTAAGATCCTGAAAACTTGGATCTGTATCTAAAAATAGAAAATAAAAGTAACTAATGGAATCGATAAACAAAGACTAGTTCCTAGAACTCGAACTGTCTTCTATATCAATCTTTGACATCTGTACTTCATCAGCTTCAGGACTCTGTTGTGTCATGGAAAGTTAAAGGCACCTGTCTTCTGTAGCTGGACTTCTTTAATTAACCATAATCAAAACTTTAGGTGACCAATTTAGCATTTGGTCTTCAAAATCTCCACGAATCACTGATGCTGAGTGTTTCTTGATTAAGTGGTTAATCCTTTGATGCTCTCAAACCCCTTTTAATACTTGAAAATTGCCTTGCTCCAGCTTAGCTTTCAAAAATTTATTTTTGTGATTTCACTAGCTAATTCGCCTTATGATCTGTTGGTTAGTTGGTGAAATTTCTTCCTTTCACCAGCTAATTGGTTATAAATTTACCCTTTGCGCTGGTGAAAGTTATGTCTTGGCCAAAAAGGAAACTTCCACATCCAAAACTATTTTTTTACCAAAAACTTAGTGTGTCTTTGATTTATCTCCCTGCATATTCACAACAACCTGGGCCAGTACCTGTAGATCTGGATGTGACTTATGCTTCTGCTTCAATTTCTTAATTTTCCTCTTAATGCGTTTTGCTAACCACCATAAACTGTTATAGTCCTTGGTGATTTTCTTCTTTCTCTTATTGTCTTTGACACTCTCACGAGCCAGCTTCTCAAATGCTGCATTTGTCTCTGCGAAATTGTCAGACAAAGATTTGTATCTTGCCTTGATTACCCTTTCCAAAACCTCCTGTTGAGCAATCACTTCCTTTAGTTGCTTAATTTTTTGTGATTTCTTTGACTTTTTTCTCTTTCATGTTTCACCTTCATCAATGGGAGTAAAAGTCTCACAGTCTTGTGCAAATTCCATGGAGTGTTCTGGGATTTTAATGGTTGGGCTTTCATCTTCTTGCTCTGGCTCTGTTTATGAGTCTGTGTATGGTAGATTAAGAATATTTGTCTTCTTTACTGTAGGCTGCTCTGAAGTGGTTTCAAAATCTAATTTTTTCTTTGATCTTTGAGACTTTATGCCAGAAATCCTATCCTCTGGTGGTCCTGGAAGAGCTCTCCTCCTCCTCGAGCTGCTCTGAGGAGTTAATTGCTTTTTCCCAGCTTTCTTCTGCTCATTCATGGGTTGAGTTTGGGTCGCAAAGCCTTCCCAAAAAAGAAAATGTTGCCAAGTCCTTCCTCTTTGTCTTAGCTCTTCTAGGATTATCAATTTGATCATGCCGAAATGACAAAGAGTGTTTTTCATACTTAGAGGTTCAGTCCTAATCTTTTTATAGATTTTGGTTAGGCTTTTATGAAAGAAGGTAGGTAAATTCAAAAGTGTCTTCCCTGCAAAATGATCTAAGAGTTTGAAATGATATAGCATCAGCTTATCATACCTGCCTTCTGAGGTTATATAGAGTTGAATGCCTTTGAACAGGTCTTTCCATTCGTCCTCCAGATGAGAAACTGGCATGCTTTTCTTCCAGGTGATATTTCTGAATTCTTCCTTAAGGTATGCTCTGAAATTTAGATTCTTGGTTGTTGTTGTCTTAAACCAGCTCTGGCCTGATCTAGGTAAGCTGGTTTCTCTGGCAATGGCAGCTTAATCAACTATCATTTCTATAGAACCCACACTGGCTCTGTTTCCATCATACGATTTAGCAAACGCTTCAGCTGTTGTTTGGTGGCAACCATTCTATAACTTTTCAACATGACCCATGCAGCCTGTGTCTAAGAAACGTTTTTTCACATCTAGATGTGACTGTAAAAAAGACAGACTGTCCAATTCTTTCTTGAGTAATAAACCACTTCGTTTCCTTGCCATCTGTAACTCAAACCTCAGACAATTTGAAAACAATGTCACGGTAGTTTCCTGATTGAGCCAAGGTTTAGCCCTGGTGAAAAACTCTCAGTGTTTCCAATTCAAATATGAAACCATAACATATTGCCTGTGAACAATGCGTGTTCAAAATATGAAGTGTCGATTTGATGTCGCCGGCTGAGTAGTACTGCTCCTTTACCTGTGATGATGAATGTGAATTCGTCATCTCCAACGCCATCATTGCTGAAGCATGAATTCACGAACACGATTCGCTATGATATCTGATTTAGACGTGCATAACATAATCCTCATCATCATTTTCTTTCACCAACGCCTCATAATGATTATGTGACGTGTGTCGAGCGTGTCATCTTTTTGATTTATGAAATCGTGGAGGAAAAACATGCGTTTCGTGCTTTCACCAGCTAACCGTCTGCGAGAAAGTACTCCTTAACCGTTGAAACTCGCTTCTTTCACCAACTAATCATTGACCTTGCAACACGCGTTAGCTGTTGAAAGTCTTTTCATGAAATTTTATAGAAAATACCTTTATGGATCAACTTATTTCTAAGGCATGAATTTAAAACCTAAGTTTTGACACTAGAAGAAATAAAAAACAAATAGAGAAAACTATAGATGACCATGCTATCACCTACAAAATGAAACCATAGTGACTGATTCATTTTGGGAGCTAACATTTAGCTCCAACTGGGATAGATACCTCCCTGTGAGGTCACCAAGAACCTAGTTAGACTCAGTAGCCTTTATTACAATTTGAAAATTTGAAAGATTGTTTTGCTCAGTACCATTGGGCATGGAGGTATTCAAGTGATAAAAACAAAGAAAACAGAACTGAAAAGAATATGTACAAGTAAAATAGGGCTTTAAAAAAGAGCCTTATGAAAAATAGGTCTTTAGAAAATGCCTGTTGAAAGGGCCACCTGCTACTTCCTGGCCTACAAGATTTTGGAGAACAAAGGTATTGTTCTGCTGAAATGATGTTATGACAAAAGGACCTGCCCAGAGAGCATCAAATTTTCTGTGTTTCCCCTTCTCTTGCCTTGCTGCATCCCATTTTAAGACCATTTACCCTATTTTGAAAATATTTGTTTTGACTTTCTTGTGGAAAATCTCCTTCATCTTTTCTTGGTGTAATTCTATCTTTTCCAGAAGCTTCTCTCTATCTTGCTGCAACTCTACCAGATTATGGATTCTTCGAGTTAAATCACTTGGTTCAGAGTCAGTTTCTTGTAAAAACTTTGCAACTGGCAGTGCAAGTTGAACATGAAATATGGCTTCAGTACCATATACCAACTTGAAGGGGGATGTACCAATTGACTTTTTATTTGTAACCCTGTCAGCCCACAAAGAAAATTTTAGCTTGGAATCCCAGCCTTTGGTATTTTGTTCAAGTAGCTTCTTTATAATTCTGAATAAACTCTTATTCGATGACTCAGCTAAGCCATTTCCTTGTGGATAGTAAGCAGTGGAATGTACCAGCTGAACTCCCAACTCTTCACATAGTTTTACCAAGTGTTTATCTTTGAATGCAACAATGTTATCAATGACTATTCTCTTAGGGCAACCAAATCTGGTGAATATGTTTTCTTGCAGAAAATTAATGATGACAGTATGATTGGTGTTCCTCGTAGGAATGGCCTCAATCCACTTTGTAAAATAATTGGTGGCAACAAGGATCCATCTGTGCTGACTGCTAGAAGGCGGGTGAATCTCACCTATGAAGTCTAGACCCCATTGTTGGAAGGGACCTGTGAGCCCTATAGGTCTGAGGGGAAGAGATTTTAGTTGTTGTTTGCCTTCAAATCTTTGGCACTTGTCACATGTTCTCACAAACTCACACACATTTGAAAATAAGGATAGCCAGTAATAACCAGATCTTAAGATTTTATGTGCGGTAGTCTTCCAATAGTGATGTCCTCTGAATTCACTATTATGGAACTCAGTCATGACCTTAGTTGCTTCCTCTTGGTTTATGCACCTCAATAATAAACCTATTGGATTTTTCCAGAACAATAAGTTGTATTGATGCAAAAATTCATGGCTTTGAGATTTAAAGCCCTTCCTTGTGTTTTTGTCAAATCTGAAGGGACTGATAAAGTTTGCAGAAAATGAATAATGTGGCTGTACCATTTAGAATTATCTAGGTGAGCTAAGACCTGCATTTCCACACTTCCTTTATCCTCCGAAGACTGAACATTATCTGCATTTACACTTACCAAATTTATTTCAAGCAGTTTACAATTTTCTTCTGCAAGAAGTTTGGCAAGGCCTTGACCTTTCACAAGTTTTGCCGGTTTAATTTCAACATCAAATTCAATTAACTTTTATATCCACTTACTCATTTTCCCATCTATGTTGGGTTGTATAAGCACATCTTTAACTGAACTGGAAGGTACGTAAGATATTACATTGGCTTGAAGGATGTAAAATCTGAAAGATTTTAATGATTTGATGAGTGCATATGCTTGTTTCTCCAATAATTCATACTTCACCTCTGCATCCCTCAAGACTTTACTGAAGAAGGCAACTAGCTGCTCCTGATCATCGACATTTCTCTGCAAGAGTACTACTGCAATTGTATCTTTTGAAGCAAATGAAAAGATACAAAATTCCTTGGCGAAGTTGGGGATGATTAAAACAGGGGATGTCATAATGGCTTCCTTGATAGCATTGAATGAGTGTTTGTCTTCTTCAGTCCATTTTACTTCGGAGTTCTTTCTTCACATAGAAGTGATATGCTTTGTGAGTTCTACAAAGTTTTCTATAAACTTCCTGATAAATTTTATAGTCCCAAGGAAAGACTAAATGTCCTTCTTTGATCTAGGAAGAGGCAAATTTTTAATTGCTTCTACTCTTTTTGGGTCGATCTTCACCCCATCAACTGAAACAATATGTCCAAGTAATTTCCCTTCCTTAAGTGCAAAATTTGATTTTTTTGGATTAAGAGAAATGCTATACCTTCGACATTTTAGGAATGTCTATTTCAAGTGCTGCAAATGATGTTCATGGCTTCTCGAAAAAACAGTGATATCGTCAAGATATATCAGGACGGATTTGTCTTTCTCCCCAACGAAAGTAATGTCCATCGCCCTTTGGAATGTCGCTCCTGCATTCATCAATCCGAAAGGAATCTTTTCGTACATAAACGTACCCAATGGAGTAGTAAAGGAAGTCTTTTCTCTATCGTCCGGATGGACAGCGATCTGGTTGTATCCGAAAAACCCATCAATAAAAGACATCACCTTTGATCCTGACACCTTCTGCAAAATATGTTCCATTTTGGGCAGCGGGTAGTTGTCCTTCCTAGAGCACTTATTCAAATTTCCGAAATCCACGCAGAGTCTGATCTCTCCATTCTTCTTTCTGACCGGCACAAGATTTGCAATCCATTCTGAATATCTGAGAGGTATGATAATGCAGGCATCCAATAGTTTCTTGATTTCCCTTTCCATTGTAGGAGCAACAAAGGATTAAAGGATCTAATTTTTTGCCTAAATGGTTTGGTATGTTTGTTCAAGGGGATCTTGTGCTGAATTACCTTTGTGTCAAAAGTCTTCAATTCATCATATTGCCAAGCAAAGATGTCAACAAACTTATTTAGCAATTCACCATAATAAACCTTTTGTTTTTCAATCAAATGTGAAGCTAAGTTGACATATTTAGGATTCTGTTCATTGGCTACATTATACTGCAAAACTTCTGAATCTTTTTCCCCCCTTTCCAATTTGACAACTACATCATTGTTATCAAAAATATTTTATAAAGGGACCAAACCTTTAGGAATTCTTTTGGTGGACAGCTGTACTATTTCATGTGCTGCGATTTTGCTTCTGAATTTTGGCTTCTCAGCTTCATCGTCATGTTCATTCTCCTGATCAATTTGCAAATCTGCAAACTCATCTATTATTGCAAGAAATCTAGTGAGTTCAACATCGTCTTCAAAAACCTTCCATAAATTTACATTATCAGGGAGGGATGGCCTATACTTAACTTGAATTTTTTAATTCAATTTATGAAGCAGAGGAGGTATAAAAGCACAGGTCGACACAGCTAATGAATCAACCAATTCATTCATTGCTCTGGGTACATATGAAATTTTGAAATTTGCAAAAGTATGAATCGCCCTCAAAACTTCGTCTCTATATGCTTTCAGCCTGACATGTTTTGCTTGAAAGGACTTATTTACTTGCTGAATGATTAAATCTTCATCTCTGAATACATGTAATCTTTTAATCTCCATCTCTTTGGTTGCATTTAACCCCACAAGCAGTGCCTCATACTCTGCAATATTGTTATTCACTTTAAAATCAAGTTTAAAGGACAAATGAGAAGTTTTCTTTGAAGGGGAAATCAATACCACCCCTGCTCTTGCTGATTCTTTGGTACAAGCACCATCAAAGAACATGGTCCAAATATCATCCTCTGTTGCTTCTGTGGACTGAACTGCGGGCTTTCTAAGCAGCAATGCATTTGGTAATGAATCATCAATTTGTAAAATACAAGATCCCATACCTGTGTCGACAAAATAGATAGGATGGTTGAATGGATTTTGTTCGTCACTAATTACATAGGCCAGATGTGATTCCCTGTATAACCTTCTTTTTACCCCTCCAAAAACATGTATAGTAGCATAGGAGAGATCCATTTGAAGAGTGCCACCTAGCCTCTTCATCGACGATCTTGATAACAAACATCCAAATTTAGGTGGGATGTCTGCCACTACTATATCCATAACCATAGTTTTCATGGATGCTTGGGTTAAAGTTACAGCCAAGTCCTTGATCATTCCGAGACATTTGAATTTTCGAGAGTCAAAAGAGAAAAGATCGTGGTAAGACTTAGTGATCTCTAGCCCAAGCTCATCCATGACTGCCTTTGGCATTAAATTGTGAGAAGCACCGGAGTCCAACAAACAGTTATGTAATGTTTTCTCATGAATATTTAGAGAGATGTAAAAAGGAGGACATCTTTCATCTCTATCTTCTATCATTTGGCCCAGAGTAATGGTTGGCTTTTCATCATATATGTTGAGAATATCAGAAAAAGGGGATATAGATTTGGGATCCAGAGTTTTGAGGATATCTTTTTTGAACGTTTCATTTTTCATTAACTCAACCAGAGGAATGGGAATTTTAATTTTCTGTATTTCAGCCTCAAAATTAAAATAATATGGGACTTTATCAGAGACTTTTACCTCATTTAAAGGAGCTTTCTGAATTCTTTGCTATTCAACAGGGGTCTGACTTTTCAGAATTTGTTGCTTGACAGGGGCAACAGTCTCCTTGGGAGGAGCTAATGATTTTGCTTTTGAGGGATCTGTTTGCTGATTCTCTGATGTCTGATCTTTTTTCTTAACAGGGGCTGTGCTCTTTTTAGGAGAGGCTGGTGCATTTTGTTGGGCAACATTAGACTTGGATCGGAGATTATATCTGTTCTTATCTTTCGTCGTAAAAATTCCATCATCAGCAGAATTATCCTCTGTCTGTTCAGTCATCAATGCCTCTTCATAGTCGTGTTGTGTCAGATAAGATTTCCTTGTTTATTCTCCAACACAGTGAATATTATCTTTTCCATATTCTTTATAATCACCTTCATCTTCATCCATCACAACATTCTGAAGAGGAGCCTTTATTCTCTGATCTTCAGTAGGATTCCTTTCTCTTTGCAAAATCTGCGCTAGCTGATTATTTATTCTGAAGTTGTTAGGATTTTGATTTGGGTTTCTACCTGCGTAATCATAAGTGCCCCTTCCCCTTACAAGATGATTATTTTCAATCTTGAGCTTAGATATCTCAGAAGTTAGAGACTCTAACATCTTAGCCATTTTATCTAACTTTGGGTCAGCACTTGATGAAGAAGAAGCTTCATTTCTTGGCCTTCTCCTATCAGAATCTCCCTTTAGCTTTTGAGAGGCTAAAACATTTGATTCCACCTCAAGGGAGGCATATTGCATCAGAGATAGTGTAGGTGATCTCCTTTATCTCAACAATAAACAGAACTCCGAGTCAAACGAATCAGAATATTTTATTTTGGCAGAAGCATCTGAAGGTTTTATCTCTGTTGGTATTTTACTGTACATCCGGTTAAACCTTTTAGTGAAATCAGAGACTGACTCACCATTTTGTTTCCTTAGATTTCCAAATTCTGTGATATAGTATACAAAATCTCTTCTATCACCCTAGTGTTTCAAGAAGGTTTCATCCAATTGCTCAATTCCAGCTATGGAACCAACAGGGAGTTCTTTGAACCATTTCCTAGAATGGCCATCTAAGCTTTGGACAAAAACTCGTGTCCAAACATCTTCCTCCTCAATATTAAGGTTTTCATCATAACTGTAGAAAGCCTCAATATGTTCTTCAACAAACACATCGCCCTCACCTGTGAATTTGGGCATATACTTCTGATAGTCTCCTGTCAGCATAGTTGATACTAGGTTTGGCAATATAAGTGGCGCATACCTAGCAGCTAGGATTTGTTGCATCTTAGTCAAAGGAGGTGGTGCAACCATAATGATCAGGGGTGAGAAAGGTGATAGTTTCTTTTTTGACTCTTCAACACTGGGGGAATGTGAAGGAGGTGAATATTCTAATGGGAAAGAGGTTTGATATGAGGCTCTGTAAAAATTTGCACGTTGTCCGGCTAAGTTTTCTTCACCTTTAGCAGATAGCTCTTGAAGAAGATGTTCAACAACAAGGAGGCTAGTATAGATGTTTAAATGATCTTCTTTCTGCTATGAATGAAAAGACTCAAGAGAAGAAGAACTATGATTTCTTTCTAAAGTCTTGGATGCTTTTTCAATCAATTTTGAATCTGTCAATTTATCATCATTGTTATTTTCCTGTTGATAAAAAGGACTTTGTTCTTCTACAGTAGTTACAATTGTTTTTTCATCAGCACTCTTGGAAAACAATTCAATTTTTTCTGTAGTAGATTTTCCAGAACTAAAGAGAGGATTACCTTCTGTATCTTATTTTGAAGCTTGACCCTGAATTGCTTTTCCTCTTCTGAGAATTAGTTCTGGATTGGGCACTGGTGTGATAGGTGATTCTTGTGGATTCGTCCTAGTACTGATCCTCTTAGGAGCCAGGATGAACTTGTGGAGTTTCCAGATAGATAATTACAACCAATAAAATGTCTAATATTTGTCTATCATCAAAGATCATCTCTGTGTCGTATCCCAGGAAAGCAAAGCTTAAATTTCGATTTTCCCCGGCAACGTCACCAATTTGTTATCACTCCAAGAAACTCCTTAGGGTTGTAGGCTAAGAATGCTTGGTAACTTAAGAATATAATGTGTAGGTATGATTGGAACAATGGGATCACTCAATGATTAATGTAATAGACAACTCATCATACAAAGTGTCGATCATGAGCTAACTTTGTTGATTTTCAAGCTCGCTTTGAGATCCGAAAGAAACATCCGACGAGACTGCATTTATGCTTTTCGATCTCGTCCAGATTAAATGAGAAAAGTAACCTCTACGGGTATTCTTTTAAGCCATTTTCAAACCCTCTAAACATGAAAATATTGCTGAGCGATCTTGTGGCCCTTCACGCTCGTTAAAATGAAATTTGAAGTCACATCTATCCGGTGGTAGTTTACCCCTTTTTCGGTCCGGACGGTCAACTGTACAAACAAAGGTATACTCTATGGAACTTCAGTTCTCTAGAAGAGTACCCTTAGGTATAATTTTACCCCTTTTTCGGGCATGAGGGACTAAAATTACGAAAAAGGAACCTCCTCGGAGTCCATAGTTAAGCTCTTTTTAGACTCCCTAAAATTGAAAAGATCGTCGAGTGACTTTATTCTTTCACACTCGTTAAACTGGTCCGGAAGAACATTCCTGACAGAGTCCATAGTTAAGATTTTTTCAGACTCCTTAAAAATGAAAAAATGGTCGAGTGATCTTGTCTTTCTCACACTCGTTAAAATGGTTTTGAATAGACGTCTTGTCGGTGCTAGTTTACCCCTTTTTTGAACCGACTAGACTATCTTCGAAAAAGGTACCCCAATGGAGTCTCCTTTTATGTTTTTTCAGACTCTCTAAATATGAAAAACCACTGAGCTTACCTTCTTTGGGCTCATTAAACCTACATCGAAGGACGTTACCATTGTGTGTTTTGTTAACCGTGTTTTCATACCTTATACGCCAGCCTTCTAGAAGTTTGCTTCTGTGTCTTAACACCCTTGGCCCTCGGAGGATTTTTCCTGAGTATCATTATTCTGAACATCAGTCTTTTCCTTGCACCTTGAACTTGTATGTTTGTAACACTCATTCCTCCATTGTAACGTAACATTCCTTTATTCCTTTTTCCAAAATTATTGAAAAAGACAAAAAAATCAAATATACCCCAAAAAGAGGAAGGGAAAAGTATTTTCTTTATTGGCAGCATAATGAGTCACCCTTGGATAAAGAACATATGTCCGTTTGTTCGTAAAACTATGGGATGTAATACGACCTTAGGAAGTTGTTCTCGCTACGTACAGTTGTGTCCTCCTCCGTTTGGTTATTCTTCCAAACATATGGAGAGTTTGTGTTCCCTCCTGCTTCGTAAACTTATGATTAATGCCATGCTGCCTAAGTCTCATCATTTGTCGTGCTGTTTTCCAAGGGAAGTTTCTACCAAGCCCGAGTCGGCCCCTCTGCAATTTGTCTCTTGCCCTCATACCCGACCATCTTGAATGTCCAATCAAGTCCTTGTTTGAAATCAATGAAGCCTTCAGTCTGATCATCAAGATTATCCAGTCCATGACCGATGAGCCGTCGAAGACCTCTGGGTAGTGAAGTCATACACTCATATTACACTCCTACCTTGAGTTTTGAAGATTTTGAAGTTGTTGCTAGAGCTCTGAAGATCTCATCTCCAACCATCAGGCCATATCATCTTCTAGAAGATGGATACTCTATATGTATATCTTTTCGATTTCGAGATGTATCTCCGCTGTGTATTGTTCGCGACTACACTTTATATAGTTATTTGACATGGATCTATAGTGTATTTGATTGGTAGCCATGATTCTATTTTATCCCGAGCATGGGTATGCCCGCCTCGGTGAGACATTTGTTATTTTGCAGACGATGCCTCCCGGTTCCTGGTCCCTGGGCTCACTTGTTCGGCACATCAGTAAAGATTGGTAATGTATTTCGGCCATCGGATTCTCTTCTAACCTCACACATTAGAGGGAATATGTTATAACCCTAATTTGCACCATACATTCTTACCTGGCATTAGGCCATCTCAGATCCCTTCTTTGCCAAAGCACTACTAAACAACTCTTAAAAAAACCTCTTTTATAAGGGCCCACGAGCCCTACTCCATTATTGAATGCGTGTACACACTAGCTGACCTAAAACAACCCGCGTGGACCTACAAAAGCACAAAAAAATGAAAGTTGCTGACGAAACACACAACTTTGGGTGAGTTAACTGAAACTCCCGACCATGCATGGCCGAGGGTTCGTCCAAATACCTAGATTCTTCTAGCCTATAAAAGGAGGGTTAGCGGTCCCATTTGGAGAGGGAGAATAATAGTAAAGAAACTCTGCCCAATTGCACATTCCCATTGTCCCAACCCTTTAGCCATCCTTGTGCAAGAAGAGATATAGAGAAAAGAAGTTGGAGGACATTTGAAGAGGAGCCCAGGATCAGGTTCATGGAGCAGTGGCCAGTCTCGACATTGTAAGTTGATTCATTAAAGTTAATAATAAATAAATTCTTTTCCCATCCCACTATATGAGTTCTTCATAGTTTAGTAAATATATGTTTGAATCTCTAAACCCTTTAGTCTGTAGGTAAAATGTATGTGCAGTTTGTTGCTTGTTTTGTATGCAAGTCAGCCTTGGGAGGAGAGCTGCTAACAAGCGATCAAGCGTGAAGAAGGATCGACATCGAATGTCCAGAACAAGGTATGTTGGTCTAACCATGTATTTTCTGAAAATAAATGAGGATTAGGTTCGGGGACGAAGGTCAAAAGTAGGTTTCTTTTGGTCATATCTACATGCATAATATAACCCTATTTTCTAGTCTGTAGGGGGATTTCCCACCACAACATCCACCCTGAAGTAGAAGTAGAATGATGGAACCGC
>SNQJ01S0108141.1:62942-85658 GCA_010110895.2 Picea sitchensis
CCATTACCCAAACTTGGGGTCTCCAACTTCTCATGGCCATAACTCTCTAACCGTGAGGAATTATGTGATGTTCCACATATCACCGGAAATGACATGACAAGCACTATCCATCTAGGATATTTTCCCTGACAAATTCACTTTCCTTCATCTCATTATTCCACAATTAAGAAATGGTTCTCTTACTCCACAAAGCGTCTTCCCCTGAGGGTTTTCACCATAAGGGGACCACTTTGGAGTTCATCCATATTTACTTCTTATCAACAATGAAAAAACAATAATGAGTCATATTTACATCAAACAATATTGGGTCCATTACCCAAACCGTTGTGCTACGGGTCTTTCTTCAAGGGTTGACATCAATGACAACCAACCTTAATCAACAATTTTTCACTATCAAACACTAATATGCAATGTCCTCAATCAATTTGTTTCTCACTCAAATCCGATGCAATGCTAAAAATTTCAGAAATGCCTTCTAATATCCAAACTAATCTCTAAAATATGTCTTTTTTCTTATATGTGAATGATAATAAGACGTAAGACTTCTAAATTTCAATCAGACTTCAGGATTAAACAATTAGAAGCAAACCTCACACAAAACAAAAAAATACACTCTCGTCGTGAAATAGGCAAGAAGGACAAAGATAACCAAATTGCAAACAAGAACCAAGATCCTCAAACAAAAGAGAAATGATGGAAAAATTACCTCAAAGATAAAATGGAAAGGTTCACATACCTTTGGATTTCCTCACAAAAGCTTCCACTCAGTTAGATAAAGGAGAAGAAAACATCAAGTTAACTCTAGGTCAGCAAAGACAACGAGTGACTTCAAGGCAAGGAAATAAAATGTCAAATTCCCAAACAAGAAGATATCAATCCTTAGAAATCATAGAATTTAAGGCCAATACCAAGATGGAATGAGAGTATGAGACCATGAGCAAATTCCAAAACCAAGAAATAGCTTCAGAAGATGAAAAATATGGAGAATTTCTCACAAAAATGGGGTAGCGCTCTGGTGTAAGGGGCACCATAACATTCTAGCACTCTGTGTAAGGCTAAATGGGAGTGCTAGTGCTCTGACAACAAAAGGGGGGGAGTGCTCTGCTCCAAAAACTTAGAAAAAATCCCAGAAAGTCAAAAAATCAATGAAATTCAGTCAATCAGGGTGATCATGATGACATAAAGAGGCAATCAAACAAATCTAAGAATCAAAATGATAATATGGAGAGGGTCAAATCAGTGGGAAAAGGGCCAAAACAATATTTGGGAATGGAAACAAAACTCATAGCTCCTCCCCAGTGGAGTCGCCAATTTCTGTTGTAGGTGAATCCCCCTGCGGACAAGTGGATTCCCTCTTGGTCTCTAGGCCAAGACAGAAAAGTGCTTAACATGGACACTGACTTCCTTTTAGATCTAATCAAGCTAATAAATGAAAGAGAAGGGGAAATATATGTACCTTATTAGTGACGTTTGTCCTTGCAAAGTCCTGGCTGAGATTCGATCCTGAACTCCTTGAAAGGTCTTGTAAAACAACAAAAGGTACAAAAGACTTCCTACTCTACTGAGATTAGCTCAAACATAGATCCATCTACTGCAAACAAACTCATATGGAACATGCATAAGTTTAAAAGAAACAGGCCAAGCATTGATTATTAATGAGAACAAGTAAAAGTACTTACAATCCTTTGAATGAAGGTTCAACACCTTCTTCCAATTCTCCTTGTCCAACTCCTTTTCTCAAGTAATCTCCATTGATTGTTTTGATGACATCTCACTCATGAGATCATAAGTTTCACATCTCCCATCTTTTCCATGTACCTTTCACCATGCGAAGGCCTCCTTATATAACTTTGGAGAGGTCCAACCACTTGAGAGATCTTTGGGATAAGTTGAGGATTCCTCTCCTTCAGTTGAGGATCTTCCCTAAGATCATGCCTTGACCATCTATTCGAATCCAACCACCTTCAGGAATTCAGGGATTGTTCCCTGATTTACCTCAACAAACCCAAAATTTTCTAAAAAAAGGGCAGCGCTCCCCCAAAAGGGTGCACAGGGCGCTCAAACACTCCCCCAAAGAGGCTCAGGGAGCCCCAACACTCCCTGACAATGGGTAGGGGAGCGCTCCTCTCCAAAATCCATTTTTTAGTAGTTCTTTCAGTGGAAAACGGTTTGTACTCCCTGTCAAGTGACTTCTCTTCTTCAAAACTAGTATTTGGGGTGTCTTAAGTGTCTTTGTGATGTCGTTAGAGGCACGACATAGGCAATATGGAAGTATGATGTTTTTTGACACTTGCAACACTTGTAGTCAAGATGCGACACTTGCGGACAAGATGTCCCACTTACAATGCTTGTAATGATGAAACTTGTGACACTATCGAAGTGAGTAATTTTGAGGTGTAATAGTAAAAGGCTTGTATTTTTGTGCCTGTGCATGATAAAAATGCTTAGTACATTGTTTTCTTAAAAAAACATTTATACTTGTTGAAATCCCTACTCCGACACCTAGGTATCTTATTATCTAGTGATTTCCTTGTTGTAAATCAAACTAGCAGCTCAAAAAACATAATACACTTGCTTGAATATTCAACTCAAATAAATATAGTGGAAGCAATATAGGAAACCAAAATCTCAAACACAATACACAAAGATATTATGGCCATTTACTAAGCTTATCATTCAAATAACTTCAAATCTTACAAGGGCTCCCTTATTGAGAAAATGGCCCACAAAGAAATACAAAAAACTTTAAACACCACTTGCAAACCCTAGAAATTCCTAGTCTATTGTACAATCCCATATTTTCACGTTTCTCAAGATGTAGATTTCTTTCCTTAAGAAAACCCACATATACACGCTTGTCTCCACTAAAACTCACGTACATGTGCATAAAGACTATATGAAAAACTCTGTACGATATGACCCTAATGTTGCGGCTCCAATCTACTGAAACCCACTTGCAGCTACCTCTGTTCTCTCTTATCCTTGACCTTTACTAATCTCTAGATGGAAATCCTTCTCCACCTAGATCCAAGATCTTTGTGAATCAAAATCCTTTGTGATCCAACCCTCTCTATATCAAAAGAGTATTAAGTATCTCCTCTTTCACCCTTTCCATGCTTTTATAATATTGAGTTATGATCTAACCCTAATCTCCAAAGTGATTGACGGTTGAAATTACTTCTCACCTCACTTGATATCAATGACTAATATTTAATTCACTAATACTAATTACTTTAGCATTTCATTAAATAAAAATCAACAAATTAATAAAATCAATTTAATTTAATAAATCTTTTAATGAAAGTAAATTACCAAGGTAGAAGGCTTTGGACGACTTCCACACGTCTAGACACTTAGACATGTGCGGAAGTACCTACTCGGTGCTACAAACATCAACACTCCCTTTTAGCGAGGAAGGTATTCTGCACCACTCCAAGTTTGTCCCCGGAGAACACAAACTTTCCTTTAACTAAGGGTTTGGTTAGAATATTTTCAACTTACTCATCTGTGGAAACATACTGAAGCTTGACTACTCCCTTTTGGATCCTGTCTTGGATGAAGTGATATCTGCTCTCAATATGCTTGGACTTGTCATGAAATACTGAATTCTCAGAGTTTGATACAACTATGATTATCACAGTATAACATTGCAGGATCCAATTCCAGATCAAATAAACCTGTAAGCAATTTTCAAAGCCAAATGGCTTCACAACTAGCCATACACTTTTCCAACTGAACAATCATGGGGGATCTTGTAGTTAAATCCCTAGTTTGAATTATGTAACGTTTATGTCTAAAAAAAATCCATACACTACTGGTTATAATATTGAAATAGTAATGATGTCAAGGACATACACTAATAATATAAATACTGGATTAGAGGTTTGGTTTCTGACATGGTAGACCCCTCGGTAAAAGGCTTGTATTTTTGTGACTTGCATAATAGAAATCCTTAGTACATTTTTTTCTTAAAAAAAACATTTATACTTGTTGAAATCCCTACTCCGACACCTAGGTATCTTATTATCTAGTGATTTCCTTGTTGTAAATCAAAGTAGCAACTCAGAAAGCACAATACACTTGCTTGAATATTCAACTCAAATAAATATAGTGGAAGCAATACATGAAACCAAAATCTCAAACACAATACACGAAGATATTATGTCCATTAAATAAGCTTATCATTCAAATAACTTCAAAGCTTACAAGGGCTCCCTTACTGGGAAAATGACCCACAAAGAAATACATAAAACTTTAGAAATCACTTGTGAACCCTAGAAATTCCTGGTTTGTTGTACGATCCAAGATCTTCACGTTTCTCTAGATGTAAATGTCTTTCCTTAAGAAAACTCACAGATACCCATCTATCTCCACTAAAACCCATGTACACGTGCATAAAGACTATACAACAAAATTTGTACGACGTGGCCCTAATGTTGCGGCTCCAATCTACCGAAACCCACTTGCGACTGCCTATGTTCTCTCTTCTCCCTGACCTGTACTAATATCTAGATGGAAGTCCTTCTCCACCTAGATCCAAGATCTTTGTGAATCAAAATCCTTTGTGATTCAACCCTCTCTATATCAAAAGAGTATCAAGTGTCTCCTCTTTCACCCTTGTCATGCTTTTAGAATATTGAGTTACGATCTAACCCTAATCTCCAAGGTGATTAACGGTTGAAATTACTTCTCACCTCACTTGAGATCAATGACTAATATTTAATTCACTAATGTTAATTGCTTTAGCATTTCATTAAATAAGACTCAAATAATTAATAAAATCAATTTACTTTAATAAATCCTTTATTTAAAGTAAATTACCAAGGTAGAAGGCTTTGGACGACTTCCACATGTCTAGACATTTAGACCTGTGCGAAAGTACCTATTTAGTGCTACCAACATCAACACTCCCTCTTAGCGAGGAAGATATTATGCACCACTCCAAGTTTGTCCTTGAAGAACACAAAATTTCCTTTAACTAAGGGTTTGGTCAGAGTATCTGCAACTAGCTCCTCTGTGGAAACATACTGAAGCTTGACAACTCACTTCTGGATCCTGTCTTGGATGAAATGATATATGCTCTCAATATGCTTGGACCTATCATGGAATACTAAATTCTTAGAGAATTTGATACAACTATAATTATCATAACATATCACTGAAATTCATTTGGTGGAAAAATTAATAATAATATCTTTTAAATTTTTGTTATAAATATGTTGATCAACAAATAAATTTTAAAGTAATTGTTATACTTACATTAAAAAAATTTAAAGTTATTGTTATACTTACATTAAAAATATAATTATGTATATAATTTTATGAGATTACAAGTTTTATTGAATCAAAATTGAATATGGAAAAATTGATGTAATATTTTTATTTTATTTTCTAAATATGCAACCGCGATAATGGAGTAATATATATTTTTTAGTTATAAATGTGCAAGATTGATAATGAAATAAGTTAATCAACCAAATTTGTTATTATAAGTTTTGAAGAATAATTTTTCTATAGGCCAAAGTCACTTAAATGCACTTCCTGGGTTTTCGCTATATTCATGTCGGTAACATGTCGATACAAACACATTTCCTCTTCTCTGGGATACTTCTCAGTTAACAACACATAACACGGTAGTCAAGCAAGAGTCAAGAGAAGTAGCATTAGTTAGAGAATCAGTCAACAAGGACGCATAGTGGGGCATAAAGTCATGCATAGTAAGGAGATTAATAAAAGAAAATGTTAGGGAATTAATGCTAGATAGCATATAGCATTAAAATCTTGACATTTAATTTTTTAAATATTTTCAAACACTTAATTCTAAACATTGAAAATAGCTTTATAAATAAATAAATAAATGCATGGAAAAGAGTCACACATTATATGTCAGGATTTAATAATAGGAATCTATTTAGAGTTATAAAAGATTAGTTCAGAAATAATTTTTAAGGATAAAAATTAATATTAAAATATAGAATTTTGGGTTAATCTTACTAATCCTTAATATGTAAAATGTTTGATAATAGTTTTGTAAATATATTCAAATTTATAAGGATTTTATATAGCTTATATAAATTTTTGACGATTTTTTTAAGTAAAATAATTTTATTTTATAGAATTTGGGTGAATCAATCATTTAAAAATAAATAAATTGACTAATGGTTTTTTGAAAAAACCATAAAAAAATTAATCCATTAACCAAATTTAATCCCTAAAATCATCTATAAATTAGATAATAATGTATACTTACCTACTTCACATATACTTCACATCGTTGAAAATATTAACTAGCTATAATAAAGTTGTCAACCATACAATAAAAGTAGTTGAAAAAAAATATTATTTACTTCTCTTGGATCATAATATAACGTAGTTGTAAAGTATCTTACACAATATAACCGCAATATGTCCATAAGTTAAAATACTCAAACTAAACTAAGTTAAGGTAACCGCTCTTCAAGTTAAAATACTCAAACTAGATTTTATGCTCGTTACAAAATAACAAATTCAAAAAAATATATTAAACTTTCATTTTATGCTAATTACAAACCAACCCATTCATGTATTATAATACAAATAAAATATTTTGTCATTTAATATATGATAAATTGGTTCTCTCATGAATAAAATATACTTTTGTGTGTTATTATGTTAAGGTCTCCAAGGTTCCTATTGTTAAGGTTCTAATACTTATTCCTTATTAGTTTAATAGTTATAGTTAGACTAGTAGGTTATATCATGTTTACTTAATTTTTTATTTATAATAAATGAGATATATTGTAAAATGAAGTTTTTTTATTAGACCACAAATACTAAGAGAATAAATGTACTAGATGAGATTATCCTAAAACTANTTTTTTTTTTTTTTTTTTGTGTGTGTATGACAGACCATGGTATAATTATAATTAAAAGGTCTAGCCAATAATACTAATATAACAATAGAAATACAACAAATCAATATCTAGGGCTTTATATGGACTTTTCCGAGGGCTTAACATGCCCCTGCCCTTCAAATAACTATTTCCCTCAACACTTGATTAGCTGCAAATGTTTCTATTAGGGTCCTAACCTCCTCTAGTCCAATTTATATGTATCTCCTTATTGCTAAGGTGATATATTTAAAGTGTATTCCATTTAATTATCAACCCGAGTTTATGTTTACTTGTGAAGTGATATGCACAATATATGTAGAATTAGATCCTTTGTAGTGTCTAATTTAATGCTAATAATCTAGAATGAACTTATTCTATGTGCAATTCCAAATATCTACTTAATTCTAAATGGAAAGAAAACTGAATTCTAAAAAATGATTTGAAACTAAAGTTGAAAAATATGTAAAATCAACTTACACTTATTACAAATTTATCTTTAAATCATAACCCATTTTATCCATAAGTGTTGAAATAATCAGGTTGCAACTAAGTGTCCAATCTTCAAGATCTAAACCTTTTGTCATAGCCTTAATTTCTACCCTATAGGCCAGAGAGGAACACATAAGATGATGTAAGCCAAAATGCATATTTTTCCTAAGATTCGAGCCTTTTTGGAGATCCTCACTAGGCACATAGTAGACAACAAGCGAGGATACTCATAGGTCACTAGTAGCTCAACAGGCGAGGATCCTCATAGGTCACTAGAAACTCAACAAGTGAGGATATTTAAATGGGCTCAGATCTTAGGCAAAATGTGCATTTTGGCTTACATCTTCTTATGGATTCCTCTTTGGCCTATAGGGTGGAAATTAAGGCTATAACAACAGGTTCAAATCTTGAATATTGAACAATTAGTTGCAACCTGATTATTTCAACACTTGTGGATATAATAGGTTACGATTTATAGATTAATTTGTAATAATTATAAGTTGATTTTACATATTTTTCATTGTCCATTATATTTCAATTACAAACACCTTTTTCAACAATATATTGTTTTGGTATATTTCAGACTATAACTCAGTAGATGATTATTGAGTTGGTAAGTTGGTAATTGAAATACATACTCTCCACACCAAACTCATGATTGAAGATAGATGATCATACAAAAAATTAAATTGTACCAATATGTAAAACATAAATGAAAATATAAAACAAAACTGAACAACTAGAACAGGGGCCTACCTCTTCCATAATACATTGTTGAAATCACTCTAACATGAAAAATATTAACAACACGCTATACCAAGATCAAATCATACTCATTGAAGTTTGAAATCAAAGTATTAACATCAAAGAAGTATTCTTCTATTCATTCCAATATCGAAAAGTTACATTTTCTCCCCTTTCATACAAAGAGTTTCATACTCATTGAAGTTTTAAATCAAAGTATTAACTTCTACTTCAAAATCAAAGTATTAACATCAAATAAGTGTTCTTCTATTCATTCCAATATAAAAAAAATTACATTTTCTCCCTTTTCATACAAAGTCTTGTAATTATAATAGCACACATAGTTCACCAGAAAATATATCAGATTCAAGAGATCTTTTAGATTTTTACAATTCATAATAATCATAATTGAATTCCCTACAATTTAATAGATCGCAGTGATTTGATGAATCACTAAGTTATTTGAATTGTGTAACATAATTCCCCTTGCCCCTTGCATACCTGAATCTCCATCTTGACAAATTTGCATATAATTTAAAACTTGATAATGAATCTACATGTAATTTGGAGGTCGACGATTGATCTAAGTGTGGTCTAGAAGTTCATTCTACATATGATCTGGAGCCTTATTCCACTGCGTCTCTTTATAACCTTGCTTATGTTTGACACCTGGAGTTGAGTTTGATTTCCTTGAATTGTCCTACATTTATGTAGTTGTTTGATATTTGGTGGACACCAGACCATCCTCTCAAAATATGGAACATCCCCAAGTTGTTCAGTTTGAATTGGTTTCTTTGATACTAGAGGTTTGAATGACTACTACAATTTTGTTAGCATCTTGAAGAGAAGATAGTTAGATAACTTTCAATTAATCTTTTGGAATCTTTAAACTATCAAAAACCAAGAAAATATTAATAAAATAATTCATTTTACTTTAATTATTCCTCTTCATCTTTTACCCTGTATAAGGTATGGAAAAAATCATGAAGAAAATATAGTAAATGATTTAGTTATCCGTAAAAAATGATGCCAATTTAGCAACCCAATATTTCCCCCACACTGAAGATGTCACATGTCGCTTATGCAACCAATTTACAAAAAATGAGGGGGTCCAATGATATGAGCCCGAGGTGATATTGTTATACCAATTCTTCTTTGGTCTTATGTCACTCGAAGGGTTAGTTTTGAGATCATTTTTATTGACTTGGTTGCTTAACAAAGTGACATTGAAGTTTTTATAGGCTTGAATCCAAACTTAATTAAAACTTGGATAATCAACTTATTACCTCTCATGTATCATCACTTAAAGCTTACAATACTTAATTTGCAGAAATAAAGGAAAGCATCATCAATATGGAATGAACAAGCACATCGAAAGTTAAGCAATCACATAAAAGAGACAGGAAGTCACCACGTGCTAACGGAGTTTGCCCCGGATGGGATACGTCTCTGGGGTTTGCTCAACCGCTTAGCTTCTTTATTTCCTCTTTAAAAAGATGCTTCTCCTTTACAACTGAAAGGGTTGCAGTCCCACTCCTCATGACATCATCGAAGAGGGTGTTCTTATGTATAAATAGCAATTTCTCATAATGTATGGAAAAATCTCTCATGAACATGAGGCACTCTCCATGGACCATCCACGGGTAAAAATATCACAAACTTGTGGAAAAAGAATGAAAACTTCCATCAATATGAATCCATGATCATATTTGAATCTATTGATTAGATCTGTTAAGTCACCATTAAATATTTTGTGTGAAATCAATATTTCAGAATCTAGCGAAATGCTAAATTGGTTTGGAAGCCTGATAAACTAGGAAAGGGGCTAAATATGACAGGAAAGGGCTAAATCTGCAGGAGTGCTAAGTTGATCAAGCTTGACGCGTCACAGATTGTGAGCTCTCAAGATCAACGACCGAGGATGATTTCGGGGGGAGAAACTGCACGGGGTTTAATTTTGTAGAGCAGTCCTGAAATTTAAATCGCGGTTTTCTCTCGGGGTTACGTGGCATCACCAGGTGCATTTCAGGGAAAAAACTGGGTTGCCTCAAACCACTTTCTCATGCCCCCCAAAAATGGAAAGGTATAAAAGGGCATTTAATCATTTATTTTATTCGATTAATATTTGGAACATTGGACTATTAGAACCTTGGTGCGACCCCCATCTTTCACCTACAACTCAATAGTACGCTAACTCGGCATGCCAGTTCTGCTCGTTTCTAGGTATTATTCATCACAACCATGGATCCCATCATAACCTTAGTAACAGAACACAATCCTATGGAAAATGAAGAATCCCTAATTGACCGAGACTCAGATGTTTTTGATACCGAAATCACTATTTCTCCTATCTCTGTGTCTAGAAGAAACTTGTCCGATAAATTAGGAAGATGTATACCATTCCTTGAAGCAGTCCAGGCCACCATAGTCCCTTATGCTATCAAAATTTCTTTCCTGTTTCCCAAATTTATAGGTTGGTGCACCGAACAATATTCCCATGAAGAAAGAGTCATTGTGAATAAATGAGGGTCCAAGGTCTTGTGTAGGGTAGAGATTTTGTCAATTCGGGAGTCCCTCGGTATACCAGATTCTTTTTCCACAATTTTTGAACCTTTCAATAAAGAAAAGTTGATTAGGGTATATAGAGAATGTCCATCACAGGTCCGAGATCTATTTTTGTAGACAATTATCAAGCCTGAACATTTTTCAGTAGATCTGTCTTTGTCGATTAATGTAAATATAATGGTCATCGAAGTCCAATGGGTCTGCTCCCTATTGAGTCAAGTTTTAGGTCTAGACAATGACAAATATGTGTTGAAGTCATGCTTGGTTTCCTTTTAACCTTTTTTAAGTTAGGGTCTGGTCTGTTAGTCCGTATCATCTTTGATCAATTCCTAGCTAATAATATCCATAAATAGCTAGTGAATTTTCACTCTCTAAGACATTTTAGATACTACACCTATTTGTTGGGAATTTTCCTGGAAACCAACAAGCGGGAATTTCCTGAAGCATCATTTGTGTCAATTGAATGTAAAAGGATTACATTATTTATCTTCATCAACAAAGTCATGTCCAGAGTTTACAGTTTGATTTTCAATAACAACCTGCCTAGAGTTTTGGATGACATGAGAAGCTACCTACAACCAAATCCAGCGAACAAAGTGGGGGATTGGGTACTATTCATGCACTCAACAATAGTATGGGTTTATGGTTGTCATGAATCCACTTACCTATTGCTCATTTTTCTGACGCCTAGAATATTTTCCCTTGAATTCATCAGGCATAGAATTATATCTGAGACAGAGGATTTCCTGAAATTGCACAAAGCCTTCAACCTCAAGTTCCCTTTTATCATTAGCCCCTTCATTGTCAAATCCAGATCATGCTTATATTAGGTTCAAGCAAAGCTCAAATAGTTTGGTTTTGCATAGATACATGGAAGAAGGTATGATCCACACCAAATCATATCCAAGAGAAGATTGATGAACAAACAGGCCCCTTATGAGCATGAAAATGTTGAGGGTTTTGATAAGATGGAAAATATAGAAGTTTGTGTTGATATGGAAGCAATATTGCAACCAATTTGAACACAACAAGTGGAGGCAACCCTGCAAAAAATTCAAAAACAACAAGCTTCTTAGAAATTGATAATCAAAGTTCCTAAGATAAGTGTTTATAGAAATAGAAGCAGTTCAGAGGCCATGGGCATCAGTGATCAACAAACTTCTCTTAAGAAGATGAAAGTTTCACAACTAGCACGGATTGTGGATTTAGAAGAAGAAGAACCCAAAGAACAAATAAATCTAGATATAGTGGAAAGTGGTACTAGCACTGTAGAGGTTTGTTGACGGGCCTTTATGACACACAGTCAACGGGAAGGGAAGATCCAGACGAAGGTTGTCTATTTAACCCAATTCGTTTTGTATAATCTACCCTAATGGGTTTTATGGCTCCGTTATCCAACTAGAGTTCTAAATTAACTAAAAGATGCGAACTAACTAAAGGTACAATTCTATCAGTCGGCACATAAATTACAAATGCTTAACTAACAATGTTTATGTACAATAGATATATACAATTTACAAGGTTTAAGCAAAGCCTTGTGAAAATAATTGTTTTAAAATAATGGATCCATACAAGACTAAAAATAATCAAAATTATTCTAGTACTCTAACTACCAAACTAATAAACAATGAGTGAATAAGATTGTAAATGATATAATGAAAATGGACAAAACATTTAACGTTTAAATGATGCAATCACTATTCATTCACAAATCAACAAATTAAATAAATAATAAACTAACTAACCTCTCGCTGATCAACAGTACTAAGATAGATTCATCTCTCTGTATTTGTATAAACTCCTCTTAACCTGTGTCAAGTGTAAACCTATGACAAAAGCAAGCATGATACTTCCTGAAAAAAACTCAAAGAAGTCTTTTATATTCTGGAACAAATTTGAGATGACAGAAAGACAAATTATTTTGTATCATGTGACTTTAGAATGTCCAATAACTGAAAATGAAAGAAATTCCAATTCTCAGTAAATGGTATTACCGACTACCTAACATTAGATGTAAACTCAAAATGCTTCAATAGATGAACAATCACAGATATCAACAACACAAAAATATAATTAATCACATAAAGAAAAACATGACATAATAGATTATATGCAGAATAGACTAAAGCTAGTTCGATACAAATAAAATTTCACATCTAGAAATCACATGAGAAAACAATGAAACACTGCACAGTCTACACATGACGAAAGCCAAAGAGTAAACTGTTTTCCCATATAGTTTCAAAAAAATAAGTCCATCATATGGTCTAGGAGGAATCGCCTCTATCACTGGGCAATCAACGCTATTTAAACAAGTTCCTGATCTGTTCCTCATATCATGCAAGATAGAGGAAGATCTTTTTTTAATAAGCTTTTAACAAAATAAAATAATAAAAAGATAATTCTCTTTAAATCTTACAATCCAAAATAGTTACATCATTAAACATTGTTTTTCAACAAAAATAAAATTACAAGTCCGTTATATGATCAACCTATGACTCATTCCATTAATCGTAGCACATCAACCTACTGTTCACCTGAGACAAGGAAACCAAAATCTAAATTAGACAATAAGAAAAATAAATAATTCAAAAGACAAGCTACAAAATCTTCGATTCTGTAGCTAGTCTAAATAAAAATGAAATAAAAACGAATTTACTTATTATCCAAAATAATCATATCATGAAATACAAGGGAACTATTTACCGATTAGAAATTTGAAAGGGAAACATCAGAAAAATCTGAGTTTAAAATAGTATTGAAATTGGTGGAGTTTTTAATCACCACATTTCCATATCTCTTAATATGCTTGTTGGCTCTGTGTGAAGTCGATTGAACGCAATCTCTAAGCTCATTGTTTTTCCTTTCAAGAACTGAGTTCCGAGTGACCACTTGATTCAATTGCACCTGTAGGTAAGGAATATCTCGATAGTACCTTTCGATCCAGTCGAAACAACTCTCACAATACAACGATTCATGATTTGGTAAAGGCCGAGTCTGATATGTAGTTGGAGACTTACCCTGTTCGATGATCCTTTTGAGATCATGTTGAATGCCTAAAAAACCTTGTTTTTTCTTTAAGAAAGGAGGCATATTCGATACGAAATCGAATTGGGGTGCATCGGTGCTGGTATCATCGACAAAAATCCGATCGTCGACATCAATCATAGGGATAGGTTTTTCACGATCGTGATGTAGATCCCTCAACATTCTGGATATGAGTCTACTAGATATCTTGTTATTAAAATCAATGTCTACAACTCTCTGTGTTTTACGTCTACCTTGTTTCTTTATTTTAACCTCATTTGAATCACCCACATTTGGCCTAGGACCAGGAACAACAAGGACCTTGCCCTTTAGATTATCCAACACATCTTCTAAGGATTTTTTAGGAACAAAATCGCACCTCTGGTGTGTGCCTATGGATGACTTATGAAAAACAACAGGGGTTTTGGTTATTGACATGGGGCTTCCTTGTAATTCGACATGAAGGTTTCTCAGAGAAGGAGTTGATAGGTAAGGACTGGAGGGTTTATCAAAAAGCATAGGTGAGTCGATTACAGTTTTAGGTGGAGAGAAACCATTCCTATTCATGAAATCTTGCCAATTATCCCCAACCTTTGATAGTTGTGAAATGACCAAGATTCGAACCAGACCGTGATGGAATAAGCTAGACTGCGCATTAAGGTTTTTCCTTTGGTAAACTCTAGCCATTTTTTGCAGGCTTTTAAGCAAGTACAATGGCATATTTAAACCAAAACCTAAAAACACCATCAACAAACATACATGAAAGATAAAAACTAGTCCATATCTACCCTCACAGGTGACAAACTGCTTGAGTATCAACAATAAACCATGCCATCAAAGTTTAAACAAAACAATTGGTGTACCTTTGACATTCTAGTGCAACCTCTTGGAATCCATTAGCTGGTTCCAAGGGGTGCCTTCGAATTTGAGATTTTTGAACCAACGAGCTCCTTCTTGAGGCGATCATGTGGCTTCTGCAATTGAAACCTCAGTCTCTTCCAATTGTAAATATCCTATCTTGGCCTTAGCACCATCAAAGGTTTGGGAAAAATCTTGAGCAACCTCGAGGTTAAAAATCTCGAATAATTGTATGAACCTAACCCAACCAAAAGCCACAAGATCGTCCATAGCATCGTCATGTGAGAGAAGGGTCTGTGAGCCATTCAAACCCATCCTCACCACAGGTGCCATCGGTTCGGTCATGAAATAACAACAGGAGTAGTGAAGGAGGGAGTGTGTTTGAAACCACACGATATAAAGGATATGGTCTGCATTTTCAGAGGAGACCCGATAACTAAGGATTCAGGATAAAGCCACCATAGCCACCACTCAGGCTGTTGAATGGATGCTGAACCAGAGGACAAGTGTGATTGAGAACCACCTCCTCTAATTCCCACCTAACCCAAAAACGAAGAACTACCACATGAGGCAATGAATGCGAGCTTGTGCTAGCAGGACGAAGGAGTAATTGTTTAAGGGCATGGTTGACAGTCCTGTATAGTAACGATGAGACTGTGATAAGACAATAAGGGATAGCATTCATATTTCAAGTTATACCAAAGTTTTCATTTTATGCATGATCATAGATGTGGTAACATGATAATATAACACTCCCAATGCAAAAACAACTAAGGCATGACCCAAAGGTGACCAACTCGCATGCTAATGGTAAAGACACAAATAAAAAAAAATCGATAAGATCAATACCCTCTAAGGTCTTTAAGATCATTAGGCACTCCTAGGCACTCATCCAAATTCACAAAGAGACACTTTAAAATTTGTATGATGTGTTCAAACCAAGTTTGTTTCAATTTCATGCTTAAACAATCATGAAATTGAACAAGAAAACACAAGATTTAATGAAAGAAAAGAATTTCAAAAACACACAACCAATCAAGCGATTTTTCAAAACACAAATCATAATTGAAGTCTTCATAAATGTAAAGTGGCAGCTAAAAAAATTATTCCATTAAAACCATGTTTTTGAACACTGATAAAATCGTCATGAATATATGGCTGCCAGCAATGGCGTCACACTAGGCGAAGCAATTATCTCTACATCATCAGAACTTTATATCAGGGAAAAGATAACTTAGATAGTTACTAAAAACAATTAAAATACAGATCAAGAATTTTGACATTAACTCAGAAAAATAACATAGCCATACCATCGAATAAATTTCTGTCCAAAAATTGTAATCCAAAATTTCGGTTCGATCAAAGGGGTAACGATATTTATACAAGTAACTCCAATACCGTTGACAGGGCCACTACTGCTAGGAAGCGTTTATAGCCTCGACAGGGATGCCATTTAACCCTCTCTAGTACTTCGATCCCATCCAAAAGTCATCCATCTATGAAAAAAATATATTGATATCTGATCAATTTAAAAACATACCTGAGGATCTTCAAACCTGACATTGCTTCGCTGCTAGCAGGCCTGTTCAGTGCCCTGGAGAAGTTGTCTTGGTATCATGTATGCATTTACCCGCAGCCAACAGACTTGTTCAGTATCCCGGTGGGTTTACACACAATTCCCACACATTACAGTGCTTCCAACTCTCTATAATTGTTTGCAAAAAATTCAAAAACTTCATGATAACAAGAGAGCGGGCTGATACTGAATATTTCATAGCCAGTCCATCTTAGGATTGATCTTTAGAATTGTTTTTTCATTCTTTGATAACTTATAACTTTCATCATAATTTGGAAATTTAGACTTCATTCAAGAAATCATCTCAGGAATGGGGAAGCGCTTTGAGTTGATCTCATTAGAATTGGGACGACGTAAGAGGTTTTAAAGAGAGTCGTATTTCCCTGAGACTTCAACAAAAACCAGGAATAATGATTTGGAAAAGACTTACCATAACTGATTTGAGTTTAGAACTTAATGTATATATGCATTGAACTATTATCAACTGCCGCTATTGAAAGATCCAATTCCCTTCAATAATGAATGGTGATTCAGAAATAATCATTAAGAAAGCACAAAAAACCAAACAAAATGAAAAAACAAAAATCAAACAAAAGAAAACGTAAGCTAAAAATATTTACAAGGGGGGTAAATCTGATTTTCTCACGTGAAGTATTTCTTGAGAGACTGACCATTCACTGGAAAAGTGTTCAGCTATCCCTCTAAGTTGTGCAAACGAAAAAGAACTAGGACCCAATTTTTCAGAAATGACAAAAGGCCCCAGCCACAGGTTTTGAAACTTGGTATGTTCTCCTTTATTCTCGTGCGCTTTGTCCCATTTGAGGACCAAATCCCCTACATTAAAATTTATTTTTGAGGATGAACTTGTATCAAACCAACTCTTTACAATATTTTGATGCTAATCCAATTTCTGTTTTGCTTGTGTCCTTACTTCTTCCAATTTTAATAAAGCGTTTATCTAATTCTCTAAAGAGGGACATTCCTCTTCCTGAACTTTCTACGACAATTGCAGAGAAGGGAGTAAGACGTGTGGAGGAAGGATGGATTCTCTTCCGTAAATGAGGAATAAAATATAATTAACGATGGAATCTTTTGGAGCGACTCTATCAACCCAAAGTGCCTTTTATAACACGTTGTGCCAATTCTTGTGATTTTTTGACACTGCTCTTTTTATTATCTTGATCAGATTTTTATTCGTTGACTCGGCCAAACCATTTTCTTGGGGGTAATAGATGGCAGAGTATTTTAGCTTAATCCCTTTTTCTAAAGCAAAAACATTCATATCCAGGGAAGAAAAATAAGAAGCATTGTCAAACACTAAACACTCAGGGATTCCAAAACGAGTGATAATATGAGAGTTTAGAAACAAAACTACCTGACTCGTGTTGACTACCTTTAATGGTAATGCCTCAAACCACCTTTTAAAATAATCTGTTGCCGTAAGAATGTACTTGTGTTTCTATGAGGAAGGTGGATTAATTGGTCCTATAATATCTAGGCCCCACTGCTGAAAATGTGTGTCTATCGTGACAGTCTATAAAGGGAAAGCAACCTTTTTTACCCGTCCTGCAGCCTTTTGACAGATTATACATTTGCTGGCCAAAGTGTGAGCATCCTTAAACAAGGTGGGACAATATTATCCATCCATAAGTACTTTTTGGGTGGTTGTATCTCCACCAAAATGACCCCCGACATCGTCGGAATGAAGTTCAACTAACACCCTTTCAGATTCCTTGTTTTCTAGGAAACGTAGAAAAACATCGTCAAAATTCTTTCGAAATAATATATCATTAATTAATTGAAAAGATGCAGATCTGAGCCTTAGTTCTCTTCTGTTTTTTGAATCAAGGTTACGAGGAGCAGTTTAGTGCAACAAGTAAAATATGATATTATCATACCACGAATTAGCAACAATTTTTGCACAACAGATTTGTGTTTCATTATGTAGATTTGCAGCTGATGTATTTATCTGATTTTTGGATTTTTCAAGTGAATCAACTACCAATTTACAAAGGCCTTGGCCTCTAACAAAATGTGCAGACACTATTTCAAGATCATACTCCTGAAGGTATGTCATCCAATTTTCTCTTTTCTCCCCTAGCTCTTTCTGTACTAACAAATTTCTTACAACAGGGTAAGGAACAATGATTTTTGTCCTGGATTTCAAAAGGTAAGACCTGAAATGTTTAACTTCTTTGAAGACAGTGTATGCCTGTTGATCTACCGCATGGTAATTTAATTCTTCTCCCTTAAAAGAAGAGCTCATAAACGAAATAGGTATCTCATTGTTTTCAACATTTTTCTGTGTGAGCACAACAACATAAGATCTGTCAGATGCAAATGTATACAATGTGAAATCCTGAGAGAAATCTGGACTCATCAAAGAGGGTGCTTTAGTTATAACTTTTCTAATGTAATTAAAATCTTGATTCTCTTGTGATCCCCATTTGTACAGAACATCCTTTTTGATCAAGTTTTGTAGAGGTCTAACCATCTTAGAAAAACTTGGAACAAATCGTCTGACAAAATTAATTTTACCCAAAAAGGATTGCATTGCCTTTTTGGAAGAAGGTGTGGGAAGGATGGAAATGGCTTGGGTTCATTCGGGAGAAATTATCATTCCATATTTAAAGACTATAAACCCAAGAAATTTCCCTTGTTCTACTACAAAGACTGATTTCTTAGGATTGAATGAAATACTGAATTTGCGACATCTTTCTAAGGCATCCCTAAGATGAGACAGGTAATCTTTCTTGTTTTTCGAAAAGATAGTGACATCATCCAAGTAAACAACAACCGTCTGGTTGATAAGGCCATGAAAAGAAATGTCCATTGCCCTTTGGAAAGTGGCCCCGACATTGATTAATCCGAAAGGAATTTTTCTATAGGCGTAGGTGCCCCATGGGGTACAAAAAGTGGTTTTAGCTGATCTGATGGAGACATAAGGACCTGGTTATACCCTGAGAAACCATATAAGAAGGATAGTCTTTAGAACTAGATACTTGTTGCAGAATTTGTTCCATTGGGGGAACAGGTTAATTGTCTTGATCAGAGGCTCAATTTAAATTGTGAAAGTCGAATTTCTCCATTTTTCTTCCTTAGTGGGACTAAGTTGGATACCCATTGAGTATGCGAGACTAAAAAAATGATCTTGGCGGTGAGTAATTTATTTAGTTCCTTTTTTACGGTGGGTTCTAATTTAGGACACATTTTTCTCAATTTTTGTTGAAAAGGTTGGGCTTGGGGCTTCATGGGAATTACATGTTGTATTATGTTCGGATCAAATTTTTTTAGATCATCATACATCCAGGAAAACACATCTTTGAATTATTTGAACAATTTTATGAATTCAAATCTTTTTTGTTTAGACCACCCTTTTCCCAGATTGATATTTTGAGGATTATCTTGCGTTCCTAAATTTACAGTTATGTACAATAATGAGGAACTATTCGTTTTTCAATTGACTACCCCTCTAAACTTGTCATGTAGATCATAAAATTTCTCTAATCTAACAACATATTTGGGTATAGAGTTTACCAGCTTTGATGATAATTCAACAAAACGAGGATCATATATTACTGTGAAATCTCGAAGGTTTTCGTTATGGGTGCTTTCATCGATTACCGCATCTTGGAAATAGAGCATATTTCGTTCATGAAATTTACAAAAAAAGTATGCATTCCCTGTGCCTCGATTTTATTTACAACAGTAGTAAAAGGCTCATTGGGATCGTTTAAATCTGTAACAATGTACATGAGGTAACGTTCTCTGTTGATTCTGATCTTGTTAGGGTGTCCATTTTCAGGAAGCCATAGATGAGACCAATCCATAGAAAAATAACCATGTAACTTCTCTAACCAATCTCTACTAAAAAATAAACCATAAACTTCAGGAATGTCAACAACAATAATATCAATTACTTGGTGGACCTTTGGGTTGGATGACAACCTAATTATCAACACATTTTTAAGTTCACCAATGACCTTGACATTAGTTCGATCTAACAAAATGATATTTAAATCAGAAGGTTTTACTTCAACGTTAATTTTCTAACACACAGATAGAGGCATTAAATTTGACGAAGCACCATAATCAACCATGTAGTTCTGTATGTTTCTGTTGAAAATTTTGAAAGTTAGCAAAAAATGAGGTACATTTTTTTGTGATGAGACAACAATATTCTGCTGATTTTTTATGGTTGTACCTGAAATAGTCTTATCTAAGTTTCCTACAGTTTTCTATGATATGTCCCTTTTACCCTGATTTTCAGATGATTTTTTACTGGGGACATCTTTAGTTTTATTTGGGTCGAATTCTGCAGATTTTTTATTTATAGAGTCATTCTTTTTATTATTTTCAGCTATACTTTGGAGCATTTTCTGTAGGATAAGAGGGAATTTAAGTAATTCAAAAATTGATATATTTGCCCTTATTTTTTTAAGATCTTCAACCAAATCATATTATAAAACTGGGGCAACATGGTTTTTTCTAGTTTCAATTTTCTTTGGTTGTTTTGAAACCACATTCCTACTTGTTTCGGGTGAAAGTTTGTTTTTTTCTTTACTTCGAGTGTTATAAGGATGGTCAGTTTCAAAATTTGCTTGAAAGATGTTGTCCGACAAATGCCCAAAAACGGGAGGAGATGAGTCCTTCTCATTAGGTGTTTCCTCTTCACCCATGTCGTCTTGATTTTCAAGAGGTGCAGAAACAGTGTTATCATGTGCTTCCAGTATTGTTTGCAAAGAGTACTATAGTCCTTCAAAATTTAGACCTTTTGTGGTTGGGTTTGGCCGGTTTGGAGGAAAAGGTTTCCTGAAAGGTGGTCTAAAACATCCTTTACTTGTAGATGCCTCCTCAACGGATCTTTTTAAGTCTATGACCTGATTGGATAATTTTTGTAAAGCTTTCTGGAAACTTTCCAAGTTTAATGTCTCTTGTTGATTTTTAGTTTGAGGAGGTCTAGTGAGAATTTCTATTTTCTTTTTAGAAGATGAAGTTGTTTCAAACTTACTATTTAAACTATCTTTTAAGCTCATAATGTCCTTCTCAATAAGGACTGCCTCCTCAAAGGATTCTAATAATGTGTTTTCTTTGGACCTTTTAACCCATATGGCTATATTGTTATGCAAGGCCTTAGTATAGTATGCAACAATCAAGTTTTCTGCAGGCATCGAATCTACAGGGATTTTGTTTTTTAACATTAGGAATCTCTGGTTGAAATCCTTAACTTTTTATTTAAGGTTAATTTTCATGCTAGAGAGTTCCATTACCAGGACTTCTGGAGATTTATCATCTCCACATTTTTCTAGAAAGCAAGTTTCAAACTTGTCCCAAGAGACGATGGTTTTTGGTTGTTGTGAAAAATACAAGGTTGAATCATTCCCCTCAAATATGTAGGGGAATAACCTACACACGACATCCTCATGTTTGACACTCCGGAGCCTAACAACTAACATAAATTTCTTGATGTGATCCTCAGTTGATTGCTTTGAATCTGGGTTGAATTTGGGTAGCCACTTTTTCGAATGTTTGGGAAACGGGTGTTGGGATCCAGGTACTTCCATGACATCTTGATCAAGCCAAGGTCTAGCGGGATTATCTTGGTTTTCCATGGGAGTTGGTGGAGTTGAAGGTTGAGATCATTTAGATGAAGAACTTCCTTTGTTCGAGGATTCCTCTTTTGAAGAGGTGGAGAAGCATCAGGTGGGTACAGTGGGATACTAGATCCCCCAACACCAAGGATTAGTTCTTCAAAAGGATCGGTGAGATTACCACCTAATGGGTTATTGGGCAGATCAATGTCAAGAGGTTGTTCTTGCAGATTGGTGAAATCGAGGGACTGATTTAATTGTCTACCAGGCTGTCTGATTTGGGACAAAGCACTTTGAGTTCTCAAAATCGACTGGCGAACAATTTCTTGTACATCAATCCCTTGAGGAACTAGTGTCATTGGCTTGGTGGGAATGTCAGGAGTGGTTTATAAGGTAGTATATGGGTCAAGTGTAATGTTAGAGTCTGAGCGACTATGCGTCACGACATGAGAATGATTGTTTGGGGGGGTCCTACGACCTCCTTGTGCCATCAATGAATTTCAGGCCTTCCTTCTATTGTCATTTGTAGACGGGAATTTATGAAACACCTTCAATGGGAAGGGAATATCCAGACCGAGGTTTTTTACTTAACCCAATCCGTTTGGTATAATCTACCCTGACGGGTTGTTGGGTATGTGTTATATTCTTTGCATGTGTGTGTGTGGGCACGTCATATTCGACTATTGCGTCTGCCGATCCCTCGTAGTAGTTATCTTTGTGTCATGTGCATTGGGTGATTTCCTAGGGGGGTCCCAGGGGGGGACATGTATGCCCCTCCTTGGTTACGCGCAGTGCCCCAAATTGTTTTTTGGGCGGTTTTTGCTATTTTTAGCAGTTTACTAAATTAATCCCGGATTAAGGGATTATGGTTTTGGTATCTAGGGAATACCTAAAAACATTGTATATATTGTATGGTGAATGGTGAAATTCGATATAATGAATATAAGAAAGGTTTTCCCGGTTGAGGGTTTCCGGTATAAAATCTTTGTGTACT
>SNQJ01S0108142.1:14402-29502 GCA_010110895.2 Picea sitchensis
AGCGAGTCTTTCACTCTGTATTTTTACAGTCTCTGTACATTTCTTTCATTAATAGAAATTGTGTATTACTGTATATCTGTGTTTATGGTTGCATCTCCGATACATTTCTATTATATTATTGAATATCTGTGGTATCTCTGTGCATTTCTTTGTTATATCTCCGATCTCATTTCGTGCCGAAAATAATCCGGATCACCCTCGCACCAGTTAAATATGGTCGACTCCAGGAACATAAGTGCCACTTCCATGTTGGTATTCATTTCTAAATGCGGGGCTATCAATCCCGCTACATGGGTTATTGTAAAAAGTGTGGTCTTGAGAGAAAACTCCACAATATCATGGATCGAGATCTTGCCACTCATCTGGTGTGACCAATGCTAACAATTTTTCTTAATGAAGTCCATTACAGAGCAATCATCCCCTCCTGGAACATACTCCACTTGCCATAGCACACCCCTCCAAGCCTATCTGGTATAGAAGTACACATCATCCATGTTCAACTACAATACCATCCCCTGGATTATGAAACATTATTGGTCGGGGTCCCAATACTGAACCAATGTATGTAGTAAGTATCCATGGGACCCCAACATTGGGCACCAAAAGAATTTTGGCAACCCAGAATCTCATAGAGATTCCAAGGTAAATGCATTTCCTTTGGTAGAAAATTCATTGGCCTCATAGGATATCTCTTTCCACTCAATCATCCTTTTATCTCCTACACATCTAGGACACACAAAACAAGAAACCCATTAGATGCAAAAATTCATTTAAAACACAAGTCATCAAAGGAAAACCTGAAACCCCTGCCTGTGGCCCTTTGAGCTAGGGAACATATCTAGGTTTTCGTGTGACTACTTGATGGAGTCATGCTATGAGCCACATAATGCCTACAAGAAGCCACACAATGACCCTGCAAAATTCATGCATACTCGACACTCTCTTGGATTCCCACAAATCGGGCTCTTAGGACACCCATTCCCTCAACAAATCTCATGACAACGACAAGGAAAATGAATATGGAGTTCACAGTTTTTACCTGGATCAGACGAAAATATGAATGGTTGAGAAAATCCTCCATAATGAGCTCTCGACACCTACACTTGGAGGAGGGTTTCTCCACAAATCTCTCCACTCACCTCTCTTTCCGAATGAAGAATGAACTTTTTAGCATGGTAAGTTTCCTTTAATAACTTTTTGGGGGAATAAAAAAGTCTTTTTCATTGAGACCAAGTAAGTGGGTTTCATTTAATTATTTGAGATTATCGTTATTTTTTCCATTTTTAATTAAATTGACCATGGCATCTAGTTTCCACATGTTAAAAATATTATGGGGATTTTTTACGAAGATGGAAACTTTTAATGAACGTGAGGTACGTGTTCTAAAACTAGCATATATGGATAGGTTTTTCTTTGCATTTACCATCCTACATTATTAACCATCCATTTATCCAACACTATGCCTTAGGTTCGATCCCGACCAATTGTGACATTAGCCACTCATTTTCCTCATCGTAACTGATTCGACAATGCCTACCCTTCATGGGCACCATAGTTAGCACCCAAATTACCATTCAGTGCCCATGCTGCAATTTCTCGTAGGACCATGAGCCTTTCTTTAGCCCTGCCATGACTTGGTGATTGAGCCTCATTTTCTTCTCTTCATATATATTAAGACCACATCCTGTGGGGGTTCCCAATTTTTTTTAGTGTTGCTTAATGGTCGCCTATGCATTTTCTACTTGTGTCATACCTTCCGCCGCTACACTATTGTTTTCCCAGATTCTGCTTATTCCTATTGTAGTAGCCTTTGACCATACACCTATAGCATTATTTGGCTTCTGTTTTTCATTCAACCACACATGGAGAGAAAAAATTCTAAGAGTGGATCTCACTTTCCATTACCATCTGCATTCATCTTTCTTAGGTCAGTTCCACGAGCTTAGAAGATAGGAACATGCTGTTAAGCCACTTGTTCTCTCTAGACGAGTATCCTTTTATCTCTTTTTCAAACACATAAAAGGACACTAAAAAGACACTATTGAGTACACTTTTATCTTTTTTTTTGGACTCGTAAAAGGACATGAAAAATATACAACCGAGCATACTTTAATCCCTCTTTCGTGCTCGTTAAACCATGAAGGAGACAAAAAATACAAAAAAATGGAGTGTTTTTTTTTTTTACCATTGTTATATTCTCAAAATGGTAGCGTCAATTGGTCTCCCTTTAACATGGCACTTGTTTGAGTCTTCATCATATAGTTGGGTTTTAGCTTTCCTAGGAGCCATCCCAGTAATATGAGTCAGAGATACTCCTTTGAGTGGTCACTATTCCACTCATGATAGAGAGTTATTAAATGCTTGTAGCATTGTCGCACTATATTCATCCATCTCTTGTGTCTTGTTTCCAAGTCACCATTGTGTCATGTTATATGTTCAAGGGAAGTTTAAGATTGAGTTATCAATCTGCTGTTTTGTTGATTTTTTGAGTCGACCATTCCTCTGTCAGTTGTACTTGGTGATACTCTCTCTTCACATCATCTCCTAGTGTATGTTTCATATCGATTGGAGGGGGATACTTTAAGTCCCTCCTTCGACGAATCTCTTCTTATCGAATTCAACACATTATCTAGGAGAGGGATCTATTAAATAGCAAGTACCTTGGAACTTGCAATCCTCAATGGTAGGCCATCTCATGATCGAAAATGATTTTACATAATTTACTCCTAATCGATTGATTCTATGAGAGTTCGATATCATATCCTCTATTCACACTCGCTAGATTGTACTAGGTACCTTGGGGTCCATCTTCATCATCGTTGGGTCCCTTCATGTCTGTTAACGGTATATATCAATGACCGATATTCATATGATTTCTACCATGCTTGACATCAACTCATCTATTCACATGATGTAGATTCATACCATTGGGGTTTGGGACAAAGACCTTGGGATTGGGGACACATCATTCCTTTACAACATCCCCTCCCAAGTTGCGATGGAGTATATCACTTGTATATGAGTACTTTGAAGACTCTGGGGGCACTTTATTCAATGCTCATTTTCTTCCTGATATATACATGTTGTGTCATAAATCCACATTGTATTTGTTGGTGGCGATGATTGTGCTCATTACATAGATCCAAATTTTATTGTCTCATGGCTATGATCTCATTGATGACATGGATCCACCATATATTCTTCCATGGACATGGTCTTTCATTTCATGTCATGGATCCACAATGTATTTTTTGGTGGCCATGCTTTGATACTCTTAAGAGTCTTAGTATGTCTACCTAGGGGATGGTATATGTATGCATTCATCCTTGGTGTTTGATTGCAGGTACTCTTTGTCCTCTAGAATTCTGTAATGACCCCCGCTGTTACAACAACATGCGACGCATAACCAGTGAAAAATGTTTATATTTTTGTTCTTTTTAAAAGCATGAAAGTAACAATGAAAACAATCAATCAACGCAACCACAACAACTTCGATGATCAGTAACTAGAACCTTCTTGGAAAGCGTGAGAAAATCACAATAACGTTACAACAAGTACAACCTTACTTAAGAAAACAACATCATCCACAGTGGTAGGCACACGATTCAATTCAGGTTTGTACATGCATGTCGATCAACGCGCGCAATGACCCAGTCAATAAGGTATCATGTCGCCACCTTGCGACCGAGGCGCTAGGGACCCATGCACAAACAAAATGATTCCAAACCTTCTACCAACATAAAATATAATGCGCCTAAAATCCGTTGGCACTAACATACATTGTGATTGAAGATGGCATTATAAAGTTGTAAATAAAAGAGAAAGTGTTGAAGGTGAAGAACTTGTAGTTTGTAAAATCATAGTCTAAATTCTATAAGCTTCTCTTATTCCATTAAATTTTTTCACATTAAAACAAGGTCTTAGTAAATGCTTATACATATTATGAAACTGATATCAAATCGAAGAGTTCTAACTAAGGTAAAGAAAAGAACTATGACCAAACATAATCACTGGTAAGGTGAAGGACAAGGTTCAAAATTATCAAGAGGAAATGGGATGTGTCAAAAAGAAGACATTTATGGTTGCAAAACTACAACCTAACTTTTATAACCATTTCCAATAGCAATTGTTGTATTAGACATCCAAAATTATAAACATTGAGGACCCATTATCTTTATATCAAATAGGAAAAACCAAATTAAGATAGAGACAAATAGTCATTATATCACCAAATGTAGATTTGGTTTATAAATCATTTACCACATTATGTAAGAAAACAAATTGGTGTTATCAATCTTAAATAAAATATTATAACTATTGTTTCTTCTTTTTTTAAAAAGATGGTCATATACATATTACAGATCTAATACCAGTTTTGAAGAATTTGAGATAGCAAATAATATCCATGTGTAGTAATGATTGGAGTTCAATGGTAATACACATATCTGTGTAGTAAAATTTTCGGTACTATTCGCTGCCAAAAACAAAAATTTCTAAATTGCAAAAATACTACCAGCTCTTAACCACTCAATAATTAAATAAAACAAAACATTTCCAATTACATAATGCTGCCAGTTCTTAACCACTCCATAATTAAATCTTCTAGGCATTTATAGAACTCTATAATTAATAATAAAAACTCTGTGTAACTGCATCAATCGCAGGGTGATTACTAAAGGAATGGGTAAGATCCGGGCGTAAATAGACAATGAATTTGATGCATCCGTTATCACTGTGCATTTAAAAAAAAATTGTCGTGTGGTTATTCAAGGGGATCAAAAGCTGGGCGCACTTAACCCCAAAGTATATACAACCGTCACCTATGCCATTACCTACCAAAAGCCAACAGAATTCGAAGCATCCACGAGACGTGTTGCTTCAATCACTCGCTTATTATAAGGATTTTTAGTTAGTGGACGTAAGAAATCAACTAAGTGAGGAAAAACATTTAGTGATTTCTTGATGCAAGGTCAAATGATATTTAGAGTTCATTTGACATGTATATTCTAGTTTTAATAATGACACCTAAGATTTTCAAGGTATCTAACAATAACTAAGAGCTACATCGGGCAAGCACCTTCAAGTTTGCTCATAGAAGGCGTTGGTAAATAGTGTATAAAGTCAAACCCAAATGTTCATAGGAAAGGTTCTGGTTACGATTAAGGTTTAGCTAGCACGAATTATGGTGTACAAGAAAAATTCCAGTGGGATAGTAATATGATCTGGAACATTACCGCTACACAACATACACTCCAATGTCAATTGGAAAGTGTATACGTTTATGAAACATATACCCTCATGAATGAGACAGTTCGATACCCACTATTGTCAGAATAATAGGAACAACTATCTTAAGGGTAATGATCTATAGAAACCCTTGAACACTGGATCAACCCAGCCAAAGATGATATCCCAGTAGTGTGGCACATATCTATTGCGAAAAGTATCCCAACCTAACCCACGACCTATTCTTCAAGGTTATCGAGCTCAGGAACGCTATCCTTGGATTGTTCTCATAAATTTCGTGGAGAGTTCCAGATGCCCTTCAAGTTATTATAACATTAAATTAAACTTAATAACCCAACATTCTTTTACAGTCGGGTATTAATATGGCGTTTTACTAGACAATTTTTTTTGCCTCCAAGCAAAATTTTATTATATCCTTTATCTAGGGGCACAACCAAATAATAAAAGTTTTGTTGAAGGATACACCAACATGAGAACTTAATTGACAACTGATGGCTAAGTTAAATCATGTGACAATCTGGTGCAGAAAAAGAACAATGCTCATGGACTCTGAAAGGAATTTATTGGCAAAATAAAAACGAATTTGCAGAGAGTAAAAAAAACATTAATCACGTTTACACATTCGAGTTCGTCATTCAAAATTAACACGAATTTCTGGGCAAATTAAAAACGAATTTGCAGAGAGTAAAAACACAATAATAGCAGAGGCTAAGGAGGGAATAAATGCCCAGGAGATAATTCCTTGCTGGGAAGAGAATGATCCTACACTTATTATCCATGCACATGAAAGAAGGGCATTTGAATCTAAATATTTAACACCAGAGTGAAAGACAATCGATTCGGCTCGTGGTCAATTGCTTAGGCACAGACTAATAACTTAAAAAGATAAAGGAACAAAAGATAAAAACACAATTTATTTGTATTTAAAAAAAAAAAAAACACAGAGTAAAATAAAATAATGGCCCGAGAACCAAAACACAGTCTTCCTCGGTAATAATACAAACACAATAATAATCCCAAACCAGAACCAAAAACTACAATAAAACGCAGTAATAAAACAAAGCTTAGAAACATACATTTAGTTACCCTTTTTCAATTTCACATGGTGCACTATCTCCCAGATAAAAATTTATATGCATAAACTAAACGAGTCTTTTTCTTTTAACATCATCTACACAAGTGAGATTTCGACAATAAAGAATACATGAACAATAAATTGAGCTATTATTCAATACAAATTATGCACATGCGTACCGTATCCAAATGCGAAGAACTGGACGTGACTATTCCACGCTCGTGCTCTATCCAACTCCGACTTGCCGACCGATGAGACCTCACTAGTACCTCCTAGCCAATGCTAGGGGTACTCTTATCCCCCCTGAGCCCCCTGAGCCACCCACACAAGACCAGAGAATTCTAGCACCCAACTCGCCTCACAAGGTCAAGCTACCACTCATTACCCGAGCTGGGTATCCCAACTCCCACAAGAGAAAATCCAGTCAAGATGAATTTTAGCAGCGTAACGTTACGCAAGCCAGATGTGTTCTATACTCCTCCTCCGCCATCCTTTTTATAGAGTTTCTTAGACATTAGTTCCCCAAACCCCCAACAGATTCCTTTTTCATTTATTTAATTAGGAAAAACCTCCCCCGTATGCATGTCACCCGATCCCCTAGTTGCATTAGAAAATCAATTTATTAATTAATTAAATTTTCCTATTTCCCTCACCCACCTAAAAGCGTTCCTAAAAACGCTCCTCGGTGTCCCAATATTCCCTTACAATTCTTAAATGACTTACGCCTTACTTAATTCCTAGTTGAGTTCATAAATAGAAAGTTCCAAAGGCTAGATTCCTTACTAAGTTAGACATTCCCCTTTTTCTTTTAAGTTTCCCATTTTCTTTAAGTTTCCCCTTTTCCTTAGCTTTCCCCCTTTTATTTAAGTTTCCCTTTTTCTTAAAGTTTCCCCTTTTTATAACTAAGTTCAGAATTAGCAGGTTTAGACAAAAACAACGAAATACCCCTTTTATTAATTAAACCTGTATTAAGATTTCCACTTTAATTATTAATGCTTGAATTTTCTTTACCCCCTTCTTGTTACATGTCTAATTAGTTTTTTTTGTTCAAAGGTTCTACTCAGACCTAGGTTTTCAATTCACTAGGCTTGGCAACACTTTTTAAGGGAAAAATTGTTATTAAAATTTACTTATCACATCATTCATTTTAAGGCCGATCAAGTCCTAGGGAGGCATAGTTTTCTAGGCATTAGGTTTATTAACTTACCATAGTTAAAATCACGATGTGCCCTTCAGGACACACCACGTGCTCCAAGGGTTCCACTCGCCTCTTTCCGTTTTATTCGCGTGACATGCCCTTTAAGACGCACTATGTGCTCCAAGGGTGCCACTCGCCTCTTGACTGAATTTGGTATAAGTGAAACCCCTGGAGTCAATACTCCGTCAGGTGATCTTGTGGGAGACTAAGGGCCTCTAAGGAATAAGGAACCTGCCTTATTGCACACCCCTTAGAATCATCATGAGATATTGTCATAGTCTTCCCTCACGACATCGCATGTCTTCTCGAAATAGGTAATCGTTAACCTACATTTCGAGCCACGATGAGAGTGCTAGTAGGCTATGGTAGGGTTGCTTCCACACCTCTCCCTCAATTTCTCTGGTTGTCATGCATGACCCCTTTACTCCAAATGTGAGTCTGGTCAACAAGCTATCGTCATCCTGCATCCATCAACTAATCATGCCAGCAATAACAATCAATATCATAATATCTAATCATATGTACATATGTCACATCAACAACATTCAAACCCTAACAATCCACTCCCTGACTCGATCTAGAGTCCAAGGGGTTTCATCGATGCCTCGACAACCTCAACGTCCAGAGTCCTTCACACTCAAGAGAACCCAGTCAATAACACTTGGCTATGTAAATACAACAAAATAACATATCATCAAATCTACAATATCTCATAATCATAATCAAAACAACCAATAGTATAATGACCCGGATCACTTGCATGCAAGTGTCCTCAAAGAATAGGCTCACTCAGAGTGCGCAAGAGATGGATGTTACAAACTCCTTTTCTCTCTCCTCACACGACAACATGGACATTATTTTATTGTAATGTGTTTTGACCATCCATTCCTTTCCCGACCTCACACATTATGGGGCATTTGTTATAGCCTTAATTTCCACCCTACATGGTTAGAAGGGAATTCAACATAAGATGAAATTCAAAACACATTTCTTTCTAAGGATTTAGGACTTTTTTGAGGGTCATTGTAGGACCTATAGGAGACAACACACCATGATCATCGATAGTTGTTTGTAGTGCAACATGTGATGATCCATGTAACCTTCTATATTTGATGAGTTATAAAGAGATGAGAGATGGATGAATTGTATATTCATGGCATGAGCCTAGGAACTCACATCATTTGAGTTTCTATTGGGTTATATAATATCTAGAAGCTCCCCCAAACCTCTTCCAAGGATCTATATAAAGAAGGAAAGTCATGAGCATGAGGGGGAAACATTATTTGAAGATTTATGTTTTCCAACTGAAGAGGTGCTTCTCCAGTCACAACAACCACAGTTAGATTTCCTAGTCAAATTGAGAAGACGAGGATGAGCTAGGAGCAAGGAGCCAACGATGATGCATCTTCACTAAGGTATGGAGTTTTATGTATTCTCTACATTTCGATATAATATATCATTGGTTTACCGCCAAATCTATTTTTATTTAATTTACAAATGTTTGGATCTGGTCTTGCAATCAATAGATAGGTTTAGATCTAGATAACATTAGTGATTTCTAACACTTGGAGAAGAAGGCGATTGGTGTTTGCTTGTTTCTTGTGTGTAGGAAGAAGGTTGGAGGAGTTGAAGCTGGATATCAGGAGATGCAACAAGCAAGACATATGAGGAAATCCTATAGAGATAAGGTATTCCACTCTAACCTCTCTTGGTAGAAAAATAATTTCTTGTTTAGATCTAGGAAAATCATAGAAGTCTAGCTCCACTGTCTATCTAAGATAAATAGGTAGGTTCTAGGGATATATAACTCACCATACTGGTAATATTTCTCCATTAACAAAATTCTTTCATCATTAATGCACATAAAAGTAAATTGAATATCTGACTTGTAAGTTCCAACCGCGCTAAAAAGTTGATTAGTTCAAACAATAAGTGCGTTTTTATTTTCTTATGAGAGAATCATCCCGACAATGAATCAATAAGAGTAAAGGAATCCTTGGAGGGATGTGATAAAAAGAAGAAACAATGGTTGGAGGAGTTGTTGCATGAGTATAGAGGAGCTTTACAAGATCCTAAAGGACTACCTCCTAAAATGGAAGTGCAGCATGAGATGCAATTGTTGCCTAAATCCCCATTACCCAATATTGGGTTGTATAGACAATCTATTCTAGAAGCAGATGAAGTGAAGAAACAATTGCAAAAGTTTCTAGAGTAGGGAATAATTTGACCAAACACCTCACCTTGTGGGTCACCTATCATTATAATACCCAAGAAGGATGGGACTTGGTGAATGTGTATGGACTACAAAGATTTCAACAAGATTACACTCAAGAATCGATACCCTCTTCCTAGGATCGATGATTTGTTAGACCAATTGGAGCATGAAAAGTACTTCACAAAGTTGTATCTCAAATTGATATACCACCAGGTACGTATCAGATATGAAGACACTTGGAAGACTACCTTCAAGAAAAGGAAAGGTTTTTATGAATGGTTGGTCATGCCATTTGGTTTATGTAATGCACCAACTAGATTTATGAGATTAATGAATGATGTAATATTCCCATATTTAGATTCATATTTTATAGTGTATTTGGATGATATATTGGTTTATATCTATACCTGGGAGGAACACATCTCACATCTCATGTAGGTGTTAGAGGCTTTGAAAAATCACTAGTTGCTGGCTAACCTCAAGAAATGTGAGTTTTCTCAACAATCATTGGTGTATTTTAGGTATGTGATCAGTGGATGGGAGATCAATATAGATCCCACAAATATGAAGGCCATCATAAAATGGCCAGTTCCTACCAATGTCAACGAAGTTAGAAGGTTTTTTGGGGAATATAATACCTACGAAAGTTCATAGAGTCCTTTTCAATGGTAGCTGCACTACTCCACACCATAACAACGAGTGATAAGAATTTTCAGTGGGGAAAGAATCGATAGAAATATTTTGATGAGAAAAAAAATATTAGTCAAGCACTAGTTCTCGCATTGCCAAACTTGCATAATCCCTTAGAAGTGGAGACAAATGCAAGTGGGTATGCTATGGGAGTAGTTTTGAAGAAAGAAGATAAGCCAATATGATATCATTCCGAGATGTTTCATGGTGGAATCTGTTAGTATCATTATTTTCAGGGTAGAGTTAGAGGTTTGTCAAGAGTTTGCAAAGTCATGCCTTGGTCTTGGGAAGACCATTGCATTCCTAATTGAGTCATTGTGTGTTTGTATGTTTTCAAAGAGTTGTGTCTCATGAAATGTTTCAAGGTCCTTGGGTCATTGATCAAATAAAATATAAGAGGCATGTCAAAAAGAGTCAAGTCATAAGTCTAGGTGGAATGGTTTTTTGTGGATTTCATGGCACATTATGACATATTATGAAAGAAAAGAGTCATCAAAGGTTATTATGGAATATTTGATATCTTTCAAAGTGGTTTTGTACTTGGTCTGCATAAAAGGTACACACGCTACGCAAGTTCCTGGGCACTACATAAACTGTCATATCACTCCAAAACAGTCAAATCACATTTCAAATCATCTTTTCTCAGCTTATGCATATCTCTCCCCTTCCATTTTTCATTGTAGACATCCAATGCCATCGACCATACCTCTGTTCTCTAGAAAATTCAAAATACCTCACTCACTACGCAAACTCTGCATACCCGCTACACAATCTCCACACAGTAATCACACACTACACATCCCCTATTCCTTTGTTTTTCGCTGTGAAAATATTGAAGGGTTATGTCCTGTGTATAAAAAGTATCTTGAACAAATCTTGGAGTTGATGAATTCTGATCATGCATTCAGATTTTCATTTGAGAAAGATGGTTGCATGAGGTTCTGTGAGAAGATTCAAGGATATAATGTGCATGTGAAAAATGAGTTTTCCATTAATTTCAATGGTGTCCAAACATTGGTTGCTGACATTACCTTCTAGGTATCATATGACACAATGGCTACTGCAATAGAAATTCCAGTCTAGGGGGAGAAGTGGTTTAAAGGTATGCCTCTTGATCCAGTTTTCTATACTGATTTCCTGAAATCTAAGTACAAAAAGCAAAAGTTTGGCACCACTATTCCAAGAGAATGCATACTAGAGCATTATGAAAAGCTATTAAGAGTGTTCCAATGCTATTTCACTTGTGAGGGAAGATTTGATAGTGTATACCTTTATCACATAAGGCTTCTGATGCATTTCACAGGGAAGAACCCCTTGAATTTACCTTTCTACCTATACATAAGTTTAGGAAGAATGGAAGACAAGGTACAAGCTAGGGATGATCAACTTAAGTCTAGTTTGTTTCATTTATCCTTGGTTAAGTTGTTAGTGGTGGAGGAACTCAAGAAATCAAACAGAGACTAAGATTATTTCTTGACCTCAGCTAACATTCCTTTAGATCCCAAAGGAGACACCCCCTCATCTGTTGAGAAAGTGGCCTCTAGTGTCTCAAGTGGGAAAGAAAAAAGGTGTGCAGAATGTGACATGGGAAAAGTAAAGGAGATTGATGATTCTTCACCAAGCCAAATAGATAATAAGAAGGGTAGAAGGCTACACTTTTCTGATGAGGTGGAGGAAACACCAAGAAATAGTAGCCCAATCACAAGGTCAACTTCCAAGAGATTTCCTATATTTTCCTTGCATACACAGTGTGTTGATCATTCAACTCAAGGAATGGATGAAGATCAGGTGCAACCAAAAGAGAAAGACCAAGTAATCAAGGAGGTACAAGATCAACTTAAGGAAGCTCAACATGTCATAGCTCAAATTTTTCATGATAACAGGGAAATGAAAATAAAATTGGTTGAGAGGGTTTCTGATATACAAACTCCACAAGATGCCATAGGTTCAAAGAAGGAATCAACCTTAAAGGTTCCAGAAGCTTCTAAAGAGAAAAAAAGAAGGAAAATTCCTAAGACTTTGGATTTGATTAAACCTACACCCCCCTTAATAAGATCCTCAACCAGAAAGATAACCTATGATTACAAGCTTGCCAAAGAAACACAAGCACAAGGCCATCCTGCACCAGTTGAGAAGATTTATACTTCACCTGGAGAGGGTGATAAAAACATCAAGTGGATAAATAAGCAACTCAAGGAGGTTCAAGACCTAATCATTCAGCTCAAGGAGAGTAAAATAGTATTGAATCTAAGGTTTCAGAGACACTTTAAGGAGTGTGGACCAGCCATCAACAATGCTTGTGTAGCCCTAAAAAATGCCCAGTCAAAGCTGAGAAGGAATGCACTGTTGTTTAGGAAAGTGGGTAATTTGAAAAGGAAAAAATTGTCATTGAGAAAGGAAAACATGTCTCTCAAGATGAAGATGAAGGTTGATGATGAAGCTAGAGGGAAGTTGGACCTATTGGCAGAGGTAGATGAGTTACAGGTTTCATATCTTCACACTTTTGGTTTTTGAGGAACCACAAATAATCAGTTTTGAATTTTGACTGGAAAACTGCATTGTAAAGAACTTGCATAGCGATCTCAAGATATGAAAGCGATGTAAGTACATAGGAGGTTGAAGGACATTGGGTAATGATTAGTAAATGATATAGAAGTGATTTGGAGCCTCCAAAAATGTTGCAACCACCTCCTAGATGAATTTTACTGAAGAAATCCACCACGCTGTGTAAATCTCGCTACACAACTACTGTAGGTTGCAGTTATACAACGTGCTACAACAACTCGCTACAACAACTCACTACACAAAGATGTCAGGGAGCCTTTTCAGTGCTTAGTTCACTCCAAGATTTGTCTCCAACTGTTCCTAATGACTCAAATCAGTCTCAAACTCAAAAATATGCTGGAAATATCTTTTTGTTAAAGAATATTGTATGCATTAATATGGTCAAGGCGACTTTTCTATTTTTAGAAGTAGTTTACAAGTTGTTCTCTTTTGATGTAATCAAATCCAAAATTATAGAACAATAGTGAAATTTGACTTCTTTAGCCTAGGAAGTTAGTTTGCTTATATATTTGAGCATTTTGAATGTGCAAAGGGTTGGCAGAAGCACACGGGATATTTTGTATTGATCATTGTACATATTTTATGAATTTGAATGAAATACTAGTGGAGATGTCTAGAGCTTTTTCATATGAAAGATTCTAGTGGTGATGACCTAAAGTTTGTATTCCTTTCATGTATTTTATTCTTGTTTACTTTATTTTTCATCTGCTGATACTTATATGTTTAAATTGGATATCAAATGGTCTGAGATTCATCTAAAAATGATACTTTATATTCTAGCAATTTGAACACTGTCATTTCCTTCTTAACTCATCAAAATTAATCTTTAATGGTGCTCTAAATGTTGTTATATGTTTTCCTCTTTCTTCCATTCTATAACAATAAATTAAAAAACTGAAAGATCATTATCTACCTAGCCTTTGCTTCCTTGAGAGTTCTACCTACTGGAAATTGTTTTCATTTTCTTTCAAAGAATTGACTCCATTTACCAACATGTTCCTTTCCTTTTTGCCAACAAACCTTAAAAAAACCTTCATATAATCCAAGATCTAGACTCTGATCCTCAAAATAAAACCTATGTTTAGAGGCCAAGTGACAAGAGAGATCCCTCTCTGAAACTGAAAAGGCTAGTTTTCAGTTTTAAAGTGGTTATGTGGTTACCTTTGTGAGTTTCTTCCTCAGCCTATGCAATTTAATTAGTGCTAAAAACATATTAAACTTACCCCACATATGATAAGGAAGTATATTCTCTAGTTCAAGCTATAAAGAAGTGTAAGCATGAAATTATGGGCAATGAATCCATAATCCACACAGATCACCAGCCACTGCAGTATTTGTAGGCCCAAACCAAGCTTCAATAAACCAAACATTACGAGCGGATGGTTTTTTTGTATCAATTTTATCTAGTCATCAAGTATAAGAAGGGAACACTAATAAGTTGGAAGACATGATTTCAAGGCCACCCACATCAAATATTATAGCTTTGAGAACTCTTATGGACATGGAGACTTTTACCCATGATGCATACAAAGATGTATACATAGAAGATGAGAAATTCAAGGAGGTGTTTCAATGACTATAGGGAAAAATTCATGTAGAAGAAGGTGACCGTAAGGATGAATATCATCTCCAGAATGGGTTACTATACAAGCTAGACAATCTTCGTGTTCCTAAAGGTGAATTATTGCATCTTATTAGAGAGTCTCACTCCTCCAAATTTGCAGGACATTTTGGTGTTGGGAAGACAGTTGCTAACTTACAAAGGTATGTGTATTGGCTCAAAATGAAAGAATATGTAGCATGGTATATTATAGGATGTATACTTTGTTGTACCAACGAGCCTTGTAACATAAAACAAGGTCTATACCATCCCTTTCCTGTACCCACTCAACCTTGGGAAATAATTTCCATGGATTTTGTGGGAGGTTTACCAACTAGGAAGGGACATGAATATCATTTTATGGTAGTTGATAGGTTTAGAAAGATGTGCATTCTCATGCCTTGTAAAAATACCATTATAGGAAAAGAATAAACAAACCTATCCTTTGAACATGTATGGGTGCACTTTGGGATACCAAGGAGCATCATCTCAGATAGGGATACTAGATTT
>SNQJ01S0108143.1:0-28620 GCA_010110895.2 Picea sitchensis
TCTTGTGATGAGGAGTCTCGACACTTGACTCCTCCATCTCCCTATATCTGAAACTCCAGTATCCGAAACTGTCTCCTACTTTCGAGATTTTGGAGTTTCGCATTTCACAATTCTGGGACTCCTGTGGTGAAGTGTTTTGACACTTCAACTCCCCGTATCTGAAACTGTCTCCTGCTTTCGGGATTTGAGCGTTTCACATTTCATGATACCAGGAATTATGTGGTGAATTGTTTTTCACTTCAACTTCCAGTATCTGGGACTTCGAAATAGAGTTATTTACCGGTCTGTAAAAATCTTGTTTATGTGCCTCTTTCAGGATTTTAAGATTCTAGATTTCGCAACTCTGGGACTCCTGTGTTGAAGAGTCTCAACTCTTGACTTCTCAATATACCGGTATCCGAAACTCCGAAATGGATTCATATCAGTTTATTCTGATGTTTCACATTTCGTCATTTCAACATTCTTATCATGATTTGCTTCCTTGACTCCTCCAATGCTCGGTATCCGAAACTCTGAAGTGGATTTTACGCTTCTGATATTTCCTTGCAATTATCCCTATGCTGCTGATATTCCTTTCCTGTCTATTTGCCATCAAATAAATAAGCACACTCTTTCACTCTTCGTGCACCTCTTCACTATCTCTTATGAGCTTACGTTGTCCCTATTTTTCCATCGCTGCATACTCCAATCTTACCATCAATGACAAGCACATCTGCCTGAAAACATGGCAACACAACATGCAGACAATTACTCTATACCACAGGCCTAGTACTAATACATTAACCATGTGAGCATCCAATTACTGTCTTAGAAACTAACTATCAGAAAGAAAACACATATGCAACAAGATAATGGCAAGAAAAATAATTCATCTACCATAACCATTCATTACATAATAACACAATGATTTATCTTCATGATCAAAGAAAAGAACATTAAAACATTGCACCAGATAACTTGACAACAAAATTAATTGCATTTACTCATTACTGCATCTATCATGAAATAGGATAGGAAGTAGTTCTTCTCCAAGTCCAATCACATGCATCTAATGAAAATAACTTGTCTTTAGTACATAAGGACTTCTCAATTCATAACAGTCTCAAAATAATACTTAACAACCAAAAAGAAAGAGTTCTTACAACAACCATCAAACCTTACTCATTGGACAATGTCTTTATTTATAATATCAATCTCTAACCGAAAATAACAGTTAAGTGTAGTTTAAATGAAACAAAAATTTCCACGTGGCATTATCTTCTGACAGTTTCTTTAACAATTGTCTCGAGATACTTCTTGGAAAGGGTGACGTTTCTCATATTTAGTCTAGCTAACAAAGAGTTTTTCAGAAGTTTGAGCCCATGGAAATATGTGTTGTTCCATTGGGGCCGCATATATTCCCCTGATGTCTACTGCATGCTCTTGGTACTTTATTAAAATGGAGTTCAACTGTTGTAGCATGGTTCGGTCTCTGATCAAATGTTCAATGAAGTGTTGCACTTACCCTGGTCTTGCATCGACTATCTTGGTAGACTCTTTGGTCCATAGCTAATCTTGTTTGGCATGCAGCTTGACCACGTCACTCAAGTCGGTGAAATTATCGGGGGTGTCGAATTCAGGGAACCTGGAATCCTTCAATATTTTGTTAATTTTATCCCAATTATTCTTGCACCTGGTACATTGTTCTTGGATCTCTCGATACGGATCCTGAGATATCTTAGCCCAGTACTCGGTTGATCGCTTCTTGTGACTAAGACTGCTTTTGTCTACCATCCAAATGTCATGCTTTTCCTTTTCTCACCCTTGCTGGATTGCCTCAATGTACTCGAGTCTTTATACCGCTTGCTACGCCCTTTCATACCATCGCTTCATCTCCTTGCATGTCATGAGGGACATGAGAGTTTCCTCTTGAAACTCAGCTATGTTCTCGGTTAACATTCATCCTTGCTTCTTGAACTCGTTGTAAACTCCTACGAACTTACTTCTCAGATACACAATGGTTTGTGTGGCACCTTTATAGTATTTGAAAAGATGGCGCATGTGCTTGAGCTTCTTTAGGGTGGAGGCTAGTTCCTTCTTGTCCCTCTTGGATCTATCCAAGGTGGCATATGAGAGGGCCTTTCCTACGATGATCAGTTCAGACGTCTAGGTGTATGTTGTGTTGATCAAGTTCTCCTCTGTGGTGACTAAGATGGAGTAATCTAACGAGATTCTTCTTTTCTTCACAGTCCTTTGAACAATGGACTTTTCTTTTTTGATCGTAGGAGATCACATAAATATCCGCTACCTCGTCTACTTTCTCTGGTATCTACTGATCGCCCCACATTAGTTTGTTTCCCAAACTACCGGTGGTGTATATTTGTTCAATATTGGACTCTCGAACTTCCTCAGTGTTCCCAGTGGGTCCGACTTCTACTTGTTGTTCGTCGGGGATTTGAGTATTGGGAAGAATGGAAGTGTCGAGTATAGGCACATTACTTACTTTCTCGTCAATCGTAGAACAGTTGATCTCCTTTTGCAAGTTTCCTTCCTTTGTCTCCTTTGGTTTGGGCTCATCATTCAGATCTGCTTCTGTTTCTGATTCATAGGATTCTTTTGTATCGAGGCCGCTTTCGACTTCCTTTTCCTTTTGTGAAATCTCCTTACTTTGAACTTCGTGCCCAGGGGAGGAAACTTTCTCGGAGCCCTTTTCCTCTTGGACACGCATCGGGGAGTCGCGAGATGATTCGAGGCTTTCATCGTTGCTATATATATGTATAATTTTTCTAAGGGGACTAGGCTCACGTGATTCTATTGACACACGACCTGCCTCTGTTTGATTTTTCCTTTCCATAGAGGACTTTATCAGTGATGTTGTTGATCTAGTGTGGCCTAATCCATTGGTGTTCCCAAGGTCTCTGGACTCAGGGCCGCTTGACTCCGTCGGGGTTCATTCTTGGGTACCAGTTGGAAGTGCGGGTGTTATGATAAGGTATGGATCATCCTGCARCCGTTTCATTAGCARCTAGATTTGATGGTACATAAGTTCACCCATCCTCTATGTAGCTTGAATTACGGGGAARTCCCTGGTTTGTACTGAGTATTCTTGATAAAATCTCATTACTTCGATGTCTTCYTGGGGATCACCTATTTCTTCACCCGATTCAGATGCTACAGTTCCTTACCGGGCCCTAATAATTTCTTGAGTTTTCTGTTCTAAATACGTCACTTACTCTTCCCAACTCATATATTTGAACCTGGTTGTTCGGGGATCAACCCTCGCCACCACTTCATTCCAATCTTGAGAATTTTCGGTGAAAATTTCATCTTCAAACCAATCATGGGCATAAGGCCAACATGATGATACCTAGAATGCATGTTGTAGGACCATGCCCTTGGGATCGTGTTTATGAAATTGACCAGTTTGGAATCAAAATTCTACTTGACTCAACCCTTATTTCTTAGTATGCACAGTATCTTTGACCATGTAGAAACTAATATGAAACCCATATGGAATGAAGTCCCACTTCTTGTCCTTTACTAAAGTGGCATTGTATCCTTGTAGGATGGTTTGGTAGAAAATTTCCCCTAACACTAGTCAGTCGAGAACATATATGGGTAACAAATGGGGTGCCCCTGTGGCTCCAAAAACCCTGATGTGGGTTTCACACTCATCTAGATACTAGTGACCCACTTTTGATATAACCTTTTTTGCTTCTACTGTCATCCTAGGGCACTCTTTCCTGAACATCAAAAAATAGATGCATGCAATAAATTGATCACAGATAAGAGCATAGGATTTTTTGTACCTGTTTTCCCATAGGATGTAGAAGTATACATGGATCGGGAGCTCTGAGGAATTCCAGTTCAATTTCATTCCATAGAAATTTTTCTTGGCGCATATGATGTCTAATAGATACAAGACCATGTAGAAGGAGAGGGTTTCTCCTTCTTTCAATGTCTGGGATTGTCTTATGCAGGTTCTTCTCTATTTGGAGATGATGGCACCCCAATTGAAAGCCATGCCTAAGATGGCCACCATATAAGCTAGGGCCATCCAAGCCTCTTAAAACCAAGAATAATATTTCTCCCCATGCAACCTGCAAAAAGGATCCATGAGGTATATGTATGGTTCCTTAGATTGGTCATTGGATACCATCGGACAGTCCGGTTCCTGAATTTTTTGTCTTCCCTCCACCATGACACCATGATTTTGTTGGTATCATGTGATGCATAAAAACTCAAAATGAAATCAGTGCTCATAATTTCTTCTGATTCCCTAATCTTGTAGTAACTCTCAACCTATGATGGCAAGAAAACGCTGACGCAACCACCATTATCATCATTGATTAAACATTTATGCACGTCAGTGTGGTCAATGAGCCACTTTAGGAGCTCAATGCAAGGAAACACCGAAGTTCGTCTTGCCACCATGTGTAGATAATCCCTACATATGTTTGGGAGGATATCATCGTTGAGATTCCTTATATCGGGATCGTTGTGCGGGGTATACACGAGGGGTTCTTCTTTCTTGATTTTCTTAAATAATTCTTCCCAGCGAGGGAAAGATATTTTGGCTTGAATGTTTGCCTCTGTGTCTCCAAAGGTTGGAGGTTGGACGAAGGCCTTCTTGGAAGATCTCTTAATGAAAGGCACCAATTTTGGGGAAAATTCTAATTGTCTTGCAACTGCTGGGGAGGATCCCTCTTCTAGTCCTGGTTCTTGCAGCTTTGGCACTCTTGGGGATTTCCTGGTGGAAGGTTTCTTTGGAGGCATCATTCCTGCAATTAAATCAACCTTTAGGCCTATGTACAAAGAAACGTTGGGTTGTGAACATAAAAATGAAGTGTAAAAAATCATAAGTAGATACATACATGTAATGCTTGCTAAGATAGTTGTCTAATACTCACTGAACTTTGGGTGACTGCTTCGAATTGTTAGCCTTGCTCCTCTTCTTGTTCTGAAATCTTTGTCATGCAGAATAGGGTCATACACAATGACTTCGACAACATATAACTGGAGAAACTCTACCCGTCGTATCAACCAGTTAATACAAGTAATAAATGCAATTCAAAATAAACTATCGTTGGTTCTCCACAACTAAATCCTAACTGGTTGACGACAGATGCATTGTATTGGCAAGCCTAAACATAACCTTTTGATTCACGCACGGATTAACAACTAATGCGTGATTCACAATTTAATTAACACTTTAAATTCATCGTACCTAACAGATCCATGGATAAAAATGTGTCATCATGTTGTATCTCTCCGGCGTGGAGGTCGGGGATGGGTACATTAAAATGTAAAATTAATTTGTATTTTTTATGTAACTCCCTGATGCCGAAATCACGTCGGGTGTTGGTAGTCGAAAATACTTCTCTTCTCTTTGCATGATGCTTATATTTTCATTTTCCTTTCGAAGATGAATGGGTTGGTCTTCGGCGATACTCTTGCTGAAGTTTAATCGTAAAAAGAAATACTTTCATCTGTCGGTGCCGATGAATATCAACGTTCGACTGTTTTAAAATTCTTAAATGATTTTCAGTACCTTTAACTTTTATCAATGTCAAATTCCTAGGCGCGTTGCGGAAAGATTTAATGTGTCGATTCCTTAAATAGCTTGTTAAGGACCCTTTAATGTTTAAGATGATTCGTTGTTGTATGTTTAGGCAACTTTAGAAAATTCAAACATGAAACATAAAAATAAGTGCAGGTATCAGTTTCATACTGGAGACAAAACAGACAATGCAAAGGATCAAGTGGCACCCAAAATGTAAAAAATGAACATAGACTTTTAGGGTGTGTTGAGTGCTCAACAAATGGCAATTCACTGGGCAAACACAGAATCTTTGTTCCTCCTTCAAGGTTTGGCTAATACAGAAATTGATGGAGAATCTCAACTGGTATTAAATCAGAACCTCTTAACCTTTTCATCTGATGTCTTTCGGTTGATTCTTTTGGGTCTACTTGTGGGGTTTTAACCTTTTTACTCCTTCATTTCCTTTGACCTTGACTCATTCCCGTTTATTATTATTCTTTTTTCAATGTTTAGAAAAGTATTCACTGGCATGAGGCCTTTAATTACCTCTACTCGCCTTCTTCGGTGTCACTCCACTATCAGTGAGTGTCCATAGCCCCGGTGGAGTCACCCCGACATCACATACCTTACTCCACTGCCAGTGAGCATCCATAGCCCAGATGGAGACATCTGCATACCCTCTCCTATTGTTCACTCTTTTGAGAATATCAATTTCATTTCGGTCATGATACACTGAGTGAGTAGGAGAGAAGGATGTATGTTTATTTTCCAGGTGAGAGAGTTAAGGTGGATGCTTCGCTAGCTCCTTCTTCTAGGTTTAAGTAGTCCTTTTTGGCTTTCCTTCTTTCCCTTCAGGTCTGGCCGAACCAAAAAGTAGATATTTCTAACATTTCTCTGAAGTTGTTCATTTGCTCCAGTTGGATAGAGGTTTCCTCAAAGTAACTGTAAGTTTTCCAGTGATTCTAGTGTTTGTAAATGAGCGATGAGTTAGGAACAAGGGTTTCTATGTTGCATGATCTTAAGGCCAACCATCGTTTTACCAGACATACCTTCAAAAGAAAGAAATCTAAAAAGAAACAACGAAATAAATCATGAAGATAATCAACAAAGAATGTAAAGTACACAAGACAAATTTTATATATTTATTTTTTATTTATATATATATATTTTATTTTTATGTTACTAGAAGTATTGTTTTAGGGCTTGGCCATTAACTAGGAGGGAATCAGGTTCTCCCCTCATACTTTACAATCGATAAGTGCCTGCCCTAATTTTGTCTGCTACCTGGAAAGGTCCAAGCCATAGACTCTAGAACTTAGAATGTTTCCCTTTAGGTTCATTTTCTCTGTCCCACTTCAGGACTAAGTCTCCTACTTCAAAATTATTTTATTTAAATTTATGATTATCGAACCATATTTTCACTATCTGTTGGTGAGCTAGGAATTTTGACTTAGCCTTTTCTCTTTCTTCTTCCAGCATGAGTAGAGAATTAATCCTTGGTTGCATGGTCGGTGAGGGTTCTTTGTTGGAATCTTGGGCCAACTGAAGAGATGGAAGATAGATTCCATTTGGGAGGATGGATTCTTGCCCATAGACTAGAAAGTATGGGTAATTTTCCATGGATTCCTTGGGTGTGACCCTATCGGCCCATAGAGAATTATAGAGTATATTATGCCAGTTTCTTTGGTTATATGTGACTGTCTTCTTTGATATCCTTACCATGATTTTATTAGTCGATTAAACCACACCATTTCCATGAGGATAGTAATTTGCAGAGTACTTGATTATGATTCCTTTGTCCAGAGCAAACTTTGTCAATAGGGTTGAAGAAAAGTAAGCCGCATTATCAAAGAACAGAACAAAAAGGACATCGAACCTTGTGATCAACTATTTTTCTATGAATTGGATCACCACCTTCGCATTCACATGAGTCATAGGAATGGCCTCTGCCCATTTCATGAAATAGTTGGTGGCAGTAAGAATGTACTTGTGCATTTTCAAGGAGCTAGGTGTGATCTCTCCTATGATATCCAACCCCCACTGCTCGAAAGGCCGAGAGACAGTAACAGGTTGGAGTGGGACTACCACTCTTTTCTCCTTTCTAGTGCTTATTTGACAAGTCTTACACTTTCTAGAGTAAGTATGAGCATCTTTGAACAAAGTGGGCCAATAATAACCGACTCTTAGAATCTTATGAGTGGTAGTGTTTCCTGCAAAATGTCCCCCGGTGGGGCCATCATGGATTTCATTCAAGACTTTGTTTACGTCTCCTCATTCAAGACATATTAATAGTACCCCTTCGTAATTGATCCAGAAGAGAACCAAATTTATAAGACAATATTGTGCATATTTTAATCTCAAGGATTTCCTTTCTCTAGGATTGAAGTTTTCGAGGCAAGTCCCGTGATGTAGAAGATAAGTTAAATATTTGTACCAAGACTCCTGTCCTAGGAAGAGGTATGCTACTTCACCACACCATATTTATATCTCGTTCTCCCATCTGAGATCTTCATTCACTTGATATTGGGCTTCGACTGCAAGCTTGCACAACCCTTTCCCCTTTACTAGTTTTGTCGGTTTTATATCCAGATCGAATTACTGGACTATCGCCATCCAGTTCCCTCTTATTTCTCCCATTTCTTATTGGGTAAACAAGGATCAGACTGCAGGGTGTGACACAATTACTTTATTGTGATTATTAACGATGTAAGACTAGAAGTGTTTTACTGCCTTATAAACCGCATAGGCTTGTTTGTCTACAGTAGGATAATTAAGCTCATCTCCTTGAAGATTAGTACTCATAAATGATATTGGGGCTTCGTTGTTGTCATCATCCTTCTGAGTCAACACTGTAGCTAGCGATTGATCGGAGGCAAAAGTATAAAGGAAAAAAATATCTATTGAAATTGGAGCTCCACAACACCAGGGCCCGGGAAATGGTGGCCTTGATATTGTTGAAGGAGTCCTTCCACTCATCATCCCACTTGAATTCAACATATTTGTGAATATTTTTTTGTAAGGGTTTGATGATTTCTACGAAGTCGGGAGTAAACTTTCTCACAAAATTGATTTTCCCGAAAAATGACTACATAGCTTTCTTGTTATGGGGTAAGGGAAGTTAAGCTATGGTTTTACCCCTTTCTAGGTCTATGTGAATCCCTACTTGAGATATAATGTGACCTAACAACTTACCTTCCTCGACACCGAAGATAGTTTTCTTAGGGTTTAAGGATATACCATATTTCATACACCTCTCAAAAATCTGAGTTAAGTGTTGGATGTGCTCCTCCCTATTCTTTGAATACATTGTTATGTCATCTAAATATACAACCATGCATTTATTGATTAGTCTCTGGAAGGCTATGTCCATGGCTCTTTGGAAGTTTTCTCCTACATTAATTAACCCGAAAGGCATGCGCTTGTAAGCGAAGGATCCCCATTTGGTTCAAAAAGTGGTTTTTAAACAATCTTCCTATGAAACAAGGACTTGGTTATAACCTGAGAAATCATCTAGTAGAGAGAAAATATCTGAGCCAGACACAGTTTGCAGGAGTTTCTCCATCGGCGAGACTGGGTAATTGTCTTTTTCTGAAGCTCCGTTGAGGTTCCTAAAGTCTATGCAAAGGCGAATCTCTCCTGATTTATTCCTTATGGGGACAAGGTTAGCTACCCAAGCGGAATGCCTAACCTAAAAAATGATCTTGGCATCTAAAAGATTCTTTAATTCCTGATACATGAGAGGTTCCAGGGATGGTTGATACTTTTGGAGCTTCTGTTGGAAAGGCTTCACTTCTAGTTTCAAAGGGATGGTGTGTTGAATGATGCAGGTATCATATGTCTTCAAATCCCTATAGGACCATATGAAGACATCCTAGTATTGTCTAAATAATTTAAGGTAATATTTCCTCTCTTCCTTAGATATAGTCTTGCCCAGATTCACATTCTTTAGACTCTCTGGGGTCCCAAGATTTATAGTTTCATGCAGGGGACAAAAGCTACCGGTATTTGAATTTTTGGGTCCCTTAAATCACTTCTTGAGATCAAAATAATTTTCTAGATTAGCTATCCCTTTTGGGATCGTGTGACCCTTTGATTTATCCATAGGTCATTCCATTTGAGGATCATTTTCTTTGAAGTGATCTTGAAACTTTTTATCATCAATGGCAAGGTATTTGAAATTGTCTTGGTCAGTTAAGAAGTTTACGATTTTTTCATCTCCTTCGAATACTGTCCAATTGGAAATGTTATTAGGTACTGACGATTTGTAGAGAAGTTCCATAGTGAATCAGGAGTCTTCATAATCTTCTAAAGGAGACATCCTTGAAGTAGTTGTAGCCAAGGAGTCAACAATAATATTCTTTGTTATGGGGATCACAGTGATGTTAAAATCCTCAAAGTGTTCTATTAACCTATGCACCTCCTGCTGATAGTTCTTCAGATGAGGAGAATTGCAATGTATAGTATTTCTTACTTGTCTGACAATAATTTCAGAGTCCTTGAAAACTATTAATTCTTTGATAATGGATTTCTTTAATCCTTGTGTTAGAGATTCATATTCGACAGTGTTGTTGATACATTCAAATTATAGCCTACATGACAAGAAATGGAATTTACTCATAGAATCGATGAGGATGCACCTTGCTCCAGACCCTTATTTATATTTAGACCCATCAAAATAAAGGGTCCAAATTTGCAGACGAGAATCGCTATTTTCGTCTCCCTCATTAGTTCCTTTCTTCCTGACCTCTTGTTTCACAAACTCTAGTGTTGGGTTTTGGCAGAAGAGGGTATCGACGATTTCTCTTGGAAAATCAATTCGTATTTTTGGGTTAGAGGAACATTTTATGAGAGGGGAGCGAAGTCTCCGAAGTAGGATTCGTAAAAATAATTACCCAATATGGGGAAATTTGTGGATGAGGGATCATTAGGGGTTTCTCAATCAATGAATATATGTTTCAGATATCTCTCCCTGTTGATTCTGATCATGTTCTTGTATCCCTTCAGTGGTAGCCAAAGGTGTTCCCAGTCTATACTAAAGTATCAACTTATCTTTTCAGACCACTCTCAACTCAATAATAGCCCATATGCCTCTAGGTTATCTACTACAATTATGTTGATCACTTGCACGAATGTGGGGTGCATCGATATTATGATCATCACGTATTTGAGTTCTCCTATGACCTTGACCTGGGTCCTGTCCAGCTGTATGACATGTTTATCACTCTTGAGTGGAATGACATTCAATTTCTTGGAAACAAACAAGGGCATGACGTTGGAGGATGCTCCAGAATCTACTAAAYAGTTGTGAAGGTTTCTATTGAAGATTTCAAACGTTAAGAGGAACGGGGGGATGAAAGGCTTCTCCTTTATATCTCCTGAATAGGTATTCATAGTTGGTTTTCCAACCAGATCTGTGTGAGTCAAAATTATTTCTGGGMAATTTYGCATYTTCGGGTTTTTCACAGAATTCAAGGCTCGTAACAGGGAGTCCTTCTGTTGAGGGATCCTGCATATATCCATAAATGAAATATTGGCCTTTATCTTCTTCAAATMTTCGACCACRYTGTMGTCTAGTTTGGGTGAATCTTGGGTATGAATGCTTATAGGATTTTTACCAAGAGCGAAAGATGTTTTCAAGTGGTCGGGATTTAACTTATTTTGCGAGGCTCGGGTAGCATCGATATCTTTCGAGCTGGATGGGCCCTTACTGCGCGTATGTATAGTCGAAACTTCCACGGGTTATTCCCGAGAATCAAAAATATTATCGGAAGGCATGATCAAGTCTAGGTCCCATATCAGCATGGTCGTGTCTCGTGGTGGGTCAAATTCACCTTGGTCAGCGATGTTCATGGCTAAACTGGTTGGTTGTTTAGTCAGGGAGACTTCATCTAGAAATCGGTTGGCCATTAAATTCATGGTGTGTACCCATTGAGAGAAGTCTCTCTCGTAGTGGTTTTCTTGATGATAAGTACAAAAAGAATCAGATGGGAAATTACCTAGATCAATATTTAAGTTGGCTGGGGGAGGTTCAATTTCTTTGAAAGGAGGGTTTCTTTTAAAGAAAGGATTATAGGGCCTTTGGCCTTGATTTCCCTCTTGTGCATTTCTCTTCATGTCTATGATTTCATTTGATAATTTTTTAACCATGCATTGTAGATCCTCTATATCTCCATTACCCTTATTGGGAGTTTGTTCAACCAGTTTTCCTGGCGGTCTAGTCAAAAGGAGTCCCCTCCTGGGAGGGAGCTGGGTTTATTTCTTTACCAGAGAGGCATGGCCTTCTTTACATCCTTTCATCTGAAATTCTATCATTTTGGGCTCTTCAAAATTTTCCTCCAGGGTCTGCCTAGCGGCTCTTTTTACAAACATAGAAATAGAAGCTAGGAGCGCGTTGGAATAAACCTTGATTTGCAACTCTTGAGTTGGTTTTTCCCCAGGATGGAATTTGTTTAAGATAGTCGTGAACCTCTGGTTGAAATCTTTGACCCTTTCTTTTGGACTCATGGTGGTTGCAAACAACTCAGCCATCAGGGCTCCCGTAGTAGTTTCTTCTACAAATTTATCTACAAAGTCTTTCTAGAACTTAGTCTAGTTGGTTATTGATCCTAATGGAAAATTAAAATACCACGTGGAAGCTAAATTTTCAAACGTGTAGGGGGAAATTCTACAGACTACATCTTCATGCTAAAAATTCATGAGTCTAATCGTGAGTATGAAATTCTTGATATGATCTTCAGACAAACCTAAGATTTCGGGTTCGTACTTAGGAAGCAACTTCTCTAGATGTTAGGGAAGATTATATACTCGTCCAGGGACAACCACAGTGTCTCCGAGCAACCAGGGATGGTTGTTATGAAGTGGGATTTCTCTTTCTCCCTCATGGTTATTATTACCTTCCATATCTTTGGAATCTGAGTCAAACTCTTCTTCTTCCAAAAAATCATTTGGCTCAGAGATGTTGTCGGCCGACGTTTTGGGTATTATATCAAGAGGTTCTTGGATTTCGGTAATCAAAAAATCTATTAAGTCTTCTACAGAGTATACAAAAACCTAGTCAGGAGTACTGACCATTGGTCTTCTTTGTTCTTTTCTTTGAGGGAGGATAGGAGCTAAAGACAATGCACCGATTTGTTGGGCATAGGCTCTAGTGATTCTCCTGAATTGATTCACTTCCTCGTGAGGAAGGGCATAAGGTATTTTAGGGTGAAATGGTTCTTCCTCAGGCTAGGGTGAGTTATCCATTTCAGGATTACTCAATGTGTGTGGGTTGTATTGTGAAGGATTAGCCATGCATGTGGGTTGTTATGAATCTATAGGCTATTTGAAATGATAGAATAAATATATTTTTAATTATTCATTCTCGGGCCCTCCTTCTAGCGCCAATTCTGTTAGTGGGCCTTAAATCCCTTGATTCAATAGTAGGAACCAAACCCTCCAACGAGGCCCAATTAAAATATCCAACATTTAAAATGGAATGGTTCTCCAGATCTTGCGATCTGGCCAGTTATCGATGGGCTTTGTGTTTCTTTGTGAATGCTCTTCCTCAGTTAGGATTGTTCTCTTCTCTATTTTCTCTTGGGTGGGGCTGATATGAGAGATGAAATCCAGTATAAGCCAACTTGACAAACAACGGGATTAAGTTTTAACTATTGGGGAAGAGTTTAATATTGGGATAACCCACTACTCAACATGCAGACAATTACTCTATACCACAAGCCTAGTACTAATACATTAACCATGTGAGCATCCAATTACTATCTGAGAAACTAACTATCAGAAAGAAAAAACATATGCAACAAGTTAATGGAAAGAAAAAAAATTCATCTACCATAACCATTCATTACATAATAACACAACTATTTATCTTCATAATCAAAGAAAAGAACATCAAAACATTGCACCAGATAACTTGACAACAAAATTAATTGCTCTTACTCATTACTGCATCTATCATGAAACAGGATAGGAAGTAGTTCTTCTCCAAGTCCAATCACATGCATCTGATGAAAATAGCTTGTATTTGGTCTAGAAGGACTTCCCAATTCATAGCATTCTCAAAATAATTCTTAACAACCAAAAAGAGAGAGTTCTTACAACAACCATTGACCCTTACTCATTGGTCAGTGCCTTTATTTATAATATCAATCTCTAACTGAAACTAACGGTTAAGTGCAGTTTAAACAAAAAAAATAAAATTCCACGTGGCGTTATCTTTTGATAGTTTCTTTAACTATCATCTCAAGATACTTCTTGGAAAGGGTGACTTTTCTCATATTCAGTCCAGTTGACAAACAATTTTTCACAAGTTTGAGCCCATGGAAATATTGTTCCATCGACACCGCATATATTCCCCTGATGTCTACTGCATGCACTCGATACTTTATTAAACTGGATTTCAACTATTGTAGCATGGTTCGGGCTCTGATCGGATGTTCGGAGAATTGTTGCACTTGCCCTAGATTTGTATCAAGTATATTGGCAGACTCTTTGGTCCATAGCAAATCTTGTTTGACATGAAGCTTGACCACGTCGCTCAAGTCAATGAAATTATTGGGGGTGTCGAACTCGGGGAATATGGTATCCTTTATTATTTTGTTAATTTTATCCCAGTTCTTCTTGCACCTGGTACATTGTTCTTGGATCTCTTGATATGGATCCCGAGACATCTTAGCCCAGTACTCGGCTAATCGCTTCATGCGATTAAGACTACTTATGTCTATCATCCGAATGTTATGTTTTCCTTTTCTCGACCTTGTTGGACTGCCTTAATGTACTTGAGTCTTTATATCGCTTGTTGCACCCTTTCATACCATCGCTCCATCTCTTTGCATGTCGTGAGGGCTATGAGAGTGTCCTCTTGAAACTCAACTATGTTCTCGGTTAACAAACATATTTCCTTCTTGAACTCATTGCAAACTCCTATGCACTCACTTCTCATATACACAGCGGGCTGTGTGGCACCTTTATAGTATTCGAAAATATGGTGCAAGTGTTGGAGCTCCTTTAGGGAGGTGGCTAGTTCCTTCTCATCCCTCTTGGCTCTCTGCAAGGTGGCATCTGAGAGGGCCTTTCCTACATCGACCAGTTCAGACTTCCAGGCGTCTGTTGTGTTGATCATGTTCTCCTCTATGGTGACTAAGATGGAGTGATCTAATGAGATTGTTCTTTTCTTCGTAGTCCTTTGAACAATAGCCTTTCTCTTTTGATCATAGGATATATCATAAATATCCACTACCTCATTTACTGGCTCTGGTATCTATTGATCGCCCCAAGTTAGTTTGTTTTCCAAACTACTGGTGGTGTATATTTGTTAAATATTGAACTCTCAAACTTCCTCGATGTGTCCTGTGGGTATGAATTCTACTTATTGTTCATCAGGGACTTGAGTATTGGGAGGAATGTAAGTGTCGGGTATAGGCTCGTTACTTACTTTCTCATCAGTCGTAAAACTGTTGATCTCCTTTTGCGAGGATCCTTCCTTTGTCTCCTCCGGTTTGGGCTCGTCATTCAGATCGTCTTCAGTTTCTGATTCATAGGATTCTTTTGTATTGAGGCCACTTTTGGCTTCCTTTTCCTTTTGCAAAATCTCCTTACTTTGAACTTCAGGCCCAGGGGAGGAAACTTTCTCGGATCCCTTTTCCTCTTGGACACGCACCGGGGAGTCGCGGGATGATTATGTGATTTCGTCGTCGCTATATATATGTATAAGTTTTCTAAGGGGATTAGTCACCCTTGTTTCTATTGACACCTAACCTACCTCTGTTTGATTTATCTTGGCCACAGAGGAATTGACCGACAATGTTGTTGTTCTAGTGTGGCCTAATTTGTTGGTTTTCCCAAGGTCTCTGGACTCAGGGCCGCTTGACTTCGTCTTGGTTCATTCTTGGGTACCAATTGGAAGCGCGGGTGTTATGATAAGGTATAGATCATCCTGCATCTATTTCATTAGCAATTGTATTTACTGGTATGGAAGTTCACCCATCCCCTATGTATCTTGAATTTTGGGGAAATCCATGGTTTGTACCAGGGATTCTTGATAAACTCTCATTTCTTCGATGCCTTCTTGGGGATCACCTATTTCTTTGCCCGATTCAGAAGCTACATTTCCTTACCAGGCCTTGAGAATTTATTGAGTTGTATTCTCTAAAGACGTCGCTTGATCTTCCCAACTAATAGCTTTTAACCTAGTTGTTCGGGGTTCAGCCCTCCTTCCCACCACTTCATTCCAATCTTGATCATTTTCGGTGAAAATTTCATCTTCGAACCGATCATGGGAATAAGGTCAATAGCATGATACATATGATGCATGTTGTAGGACTAGGCCCTTGGGATCGTGTTTACGAAATTCACCGGTTTGGAATCATAATTCTAGTTGATGCAACCCTTCTTGCTTAGCATGTGCGGTATCCTTGACCATGTAGAAACCAATATGAAACCCATATGGAATGAAGGCTCACTTCTTGTCCTTTAATAAAGTGGCATTGTATCCTTGCAGGATGGTCTAGTAGTAAATTTCCCCTAACACTAGTCATTCGGGAACATATATGGGTAACAAATGGGGTGCCCTTGTGGCTCCAAAAACCCTGATGTAGGTTTCACGCTTGTCTAGATACTAGTGACCCACTTTTGATATAACATTTTTTTCTTCTATTGTCAGCCTAGAGAACTCTTTCCTAAATAACAAAAATAGATGCGTGCAATAAATTGATCACAGATAAGAGCATAGGATTTTTTGTACCTGTTTTCCCATAGGATGCTGAAGTATACATGGACTGGGAGCTACGAGGAATGCTAGTTCAAGTTCATTCCAGAGAAAGAATTCTTGGCGTAGATGATGTCTAATAGATATGAGGCCATGTATAAGGAGGGGTTTATCCTTATTTTGGTGTCTAGGCTTGTCTTGTGTAGGTTCTTATATTTTTGGATATGATGGCACCCCAATTGAAACCCATTCCTGAGATGGCCACCATATAATCTAGGGGCATCCAAGCCTCTGAAAAATGAGAACAATATTTCTCCCCATGCAACCTGCAGAGAAGATCCATCAGGTGTATGTATGGTTCCCTTAGATTGGTCGTTGGATACCAGCCGACAGTCCGGTTCATGAATTTTTTGTCTTCCCTCCACCATGATGCCATGATTTTGCTGGTATCATGTGATTCATAAAAACTCAAAATGAAATCAGTGCTCATATTTTCTTCTGACTCCTTGATATTGTAGTAACTCTCAACCTATGATGTCAATAAAACCCTGATGCATCCACCATTATCATCATTGATTAAACATTTATGTGCGTCGGTGTGATCAATGAGGCACTTTAGGTGCTCGATGCAAGGAAACACTAGAGTTAGGCTTGCCACCATGTGTAGATAATCCCTATGGATGTTTGGGAGGACATCATCTTCGAGCTTCCTTGTATCATGATCGTTGTGCGGGGTATACTCGAGGGGTTCTTCTTTCTTGATTTTCTTAAATAATTCTTCCCAGTGAGGGAAAGTTGTTTTGGCTCCAATTTTTGTATTTGTGCCTTTGAAGGATAGAGGTTGGATGAAAGCCTTATTGGAAGTTGTCTTAATGACAGGCACTGGTTTTGGGGATAATTCTAATTGTCTTGCAGCTTCTGGGGAGGATCCCTCTCCTACTTTTGGTTCTTGCAGCTTTGGCACTCTTGGGGATTTCCTGGTGGAGGGTTTCTTTGGAGGCATTGTTCCTGCAATTAAAACACCCTTTAGACCTATGTACAGAGAAACGTTGGGTTGTGAACATAAAAATGAAGTGTAAAACATCATAATTGGATACATACCCTATAATGCTTGCTAAGATAGTTGTCTAATACTCACTTAACTTTGGGCGACTTCTCTGGATTGTTAGCCTTTCTCCTCTACTTGTTCTAAAATATTTGTCGTGCAAAATAGGGTCATACACAATGACCTTGAAAACATATAACTGGAGAAACTCTACCTGTTGTACCAACCAGTTAATACGAGTAATAAATGTAATTCAAAATAAACTATCGTTAGTTCTATGCAATTAAATCCTAATTGGTTGACGGTGGAGGTGCGAAGGTGGATGCATTATATCGGCAAGCTTAAACAGATTCTTTTGATTCACGCATGGATTAGCAACTAATGTGTGATTCATAATTTAATTAACACTTTAGATGTGTCATACCTAATGGATCCGTGGATTAAAATGTTTCATCACATTGTATCTCTCCGGCATGGAGGTCGGGGATGGGTACTTTAAAATGTAAAATTAATGTGTATTTGTTAAGTAACTCCCCGATGCCCAAATCACGTCGGGTGTTTGCAGTTGGAAATACTGCTCTTATCTTTGCATGACACTTACCTTTTTGTTTTCCTGTCGAAGACGAATGGGTTGGTCTTTGGTGATACTCCTCCTGAAGTTTAATCGTAAAAATAAAGACTTTCATATTTCGGTGCCGATGAATATTGACATTCGGCTATTTAAAATTCTTAAATTATTTTCATCACCTTTAATGTTTACCGATGCCTAATTCCTAGGTGTGTTGGGGAAATATTTAATGTCTCAATTCCTTAAATATCTTGTTAAGGACCCTTTAATTTTTAAGATGATTCTTTGTTGTATGTTCAGGCAACTTTAGAAAATTCAAACATGAAACATAAAAATAAGTGCAGGGATCAGTTTCATAATGGAGAGAAATCAAACAATGCAAAGGATCAAGTGGTACCCAAAAATTAAAAAATGAACATAGAATTTTAGGGTGTGTTGAGTGCTCAATAGGGCCTTAAAATGGTTTCGCAAGTCAGGGACCAGAAAACTAGGGAAAATCTCCCAAAATGGAAAACTGCCAAAATTAGACAGTTGGAATAGGTGGGAGGCCACTGACATCCATCTGAATCGGTAGACAATTATGGATTGAAGACATTGTTGCATGTTGCAGAGGAGGAGAACCAATGGTTGCAAGAGAAGTTGCAATCCATGAAGGTGCAGACATGGGAAGGATCTATGAATGAGACGGTAATAAGTCCATTTTGTGACCATGGCAACTTCACCAGTTATGGGTTCCAACATGATAGTGAAAATGCATGCACACTTTGTCAAGTAAGTGAAGATGAAATCCAGGAATCTAGAAACCAAAGAGGATTTGTAGAAGCATCATCCACTGATACTTCTCACCAGGAACAACTAGACACATCTCAAGAAGAATCCCAAGAGTCCCATCTTGGGATGGGGGTAAATAAACCATTTTTAGTTCCTTTCTTGATTAATGTTGATAACTCTTTTAAAGTCCTTGAACAACATACTTCATGCATCGACTTAAAGTTGATGTGAAAAATGGTATATGAAGGAGGAGGTTTTATTTTGTAAGTCTAATGGACAAGAAACTTATAATTTAAATACTTTCGGGGACCAAAAGTCCTTTCAGCTGGGAGGTGTGATCCGAAAGGATATAGGGAACATCACATAAGTTTTAGAAGTGTCCAAGGAGGCTTAGAATGGCCTTGATAAATGAAAGAGGGAAAAAAATCAAAGTCCTCAAAACTCAGAAAATTTGGCGTCATCGCGGAGAGCACGTCTTGAGCTTCCCAATGACATAAATGGTTCATCAAACAAAGTTACAGATTGAAACATATTCAAAATCAATGTTTTGGTCAACCTATCCCAATCAGTAGGGATGAGTCAACATCCATACTGCTGACATCAAAATCAATACTAATGACATCAACGTCCGTATAGGGTACGTGGCACAATAATAGATCGACATGTGTCATGATGACATCAATATGATGACATCATGATGACATGGCAGCACCGGAGGCTTCCACGTGTCACTCAAATTCAACATTTTCAGGTCGACACAAAAACCAATGGGAAACTGTCATGTGGTAGTCTATATAACCACTTGGAATCCATACATCCAAGTGGTATTTGCACAACCACATGGCAGGTGACATGGAATCTGTACAGGACATGGTAGGTTATGTGGCATCCACACAGGATGTGGCAGGCACAGTGGCAGTGACGTCAGCATGTTGATGTGGCTCAATGACAATGTGCCACATGGTAGGATGACTTGGATTTTTGGGCCACCAAATGGACCAATAAAAAATTTCCATGTGGCAGCATCCAGGGGCCACCACATGGCTCAACGATATGTTGACACTTAGAATCCTTCAGACGCACCATGTGGCCATGTCTGATTCAAACACTTGGCGATGAGACAATGATGATGCATGGACCTATAAGATAAAGACGCATGGAAAATGACGTCAACGCCACATGGGAAAATGACTATGTATCAGGAAGTCTATAGAGAGGTGTGACATGGCATCCCGCAAATTCCCAATGAGGGCTAGAATCCAAATGGTCAAAAAAATATTTCTCGATCGCTGGACCAGACCGCGCCAAATCCGATGGCTRGATTGTAATCAACGACCAAACATATACAAATAATAGATCTAGTACCAGACGACGCCAATTTCGATGGTCGATCCAACRGACCCCRCCAAAAACTTATGTGTGGTTATCACATAATCCCAAATGGGGTTCRGGAGGATTCAAACCCCAGACCTCCCGTAATCTAATACYCAAATCAAATCTCCACCAACCGGTTGTCCTAATGACCCTTTTTTTTATCCTCCATAATTTTATTTTTAAATTGGATTCTTCTAGTCTCGAGGATGAGGTCCTCCCATGCCATACAATGACACAAATTTTGAGGCATAGACACTGTTATTATTGCAAAGTCTTGCATGTAGACCGAGGTAGAGGTTCAGAGGGGGCCTGAAGGTGTCAGTGTCCAATGGAGATGATTTGAAGGTCAAATTTATRTTATTTGACGACGCGAATCTAATGGCGATGTCTGTTTCGACAACATACACTACGATCAATAGGATAAATTATGGAAGAGGCAATGTAAGCATGTTTCTTATTATGTTGTTTTCTCGTTGAATGTTGTAGCATAGTATGCTTGATCCAGGTCTGAAGGAGCATGGAGAGTTCGCAACAAGGAAACACGACCAATTTATTCCTTTCTTCTCTTCTTACACATAAACAAATCAAGTACATGTGAAAGATAATTTGAGGCACTTGGATGATAAGTGGCCAACAAAGAAGTCATGAATCTCATAGTTCAGGATCTGCGTATGGGATCGATATATGCTTGGATATGAGAAACAAATCTAAGGCATTCTATGGATCCATGATGATGGGGATCATTTATTATTCTTCCCCTTTTTCTGTATTGAGTATATGGGAATGATGTACATGTCAACATCATGGATTCCTCATGAGCATGATAACTTATGAAGCTTGTAAACTTTCTTGATCGCATTTCAATATCTTGTTTTCGTCACCAAAAAGGGACTTTTTCCTTACAACTTGTAAAGGAGAGACATCAATACAGCGAGGAGAATAAAGAGGTCAAGAGTTGGAGCAAGACCTGGGGACATATCCCACATTGAGTTAACTACATTTTCAAGGGAAGTATCATATATCTTATGTTTTTTTTTCTTATCTTACTTTTCATGAATTTCCACACATAGATCAGTAAATGAAAGCATGACATATAACACATAAGGAAGATAAAAGAGACTTTAATTCAATTTGGATTCAAGTCTATAAATATTTCAACTATAATTTTAATTGAAATCCACTCAATTAAAAATATCTATAACCTACCCTTTGGAGGAGTGACATGATCAAACCATTATTGGAAACCAATAACCCCCGTGGTTAGATCAATGAGGATTTATTGTGCACACATATTTTATGTGTTGATTTTGTATTAAGAAACCCTTGTAACGTTTTGTGATTGCCATTATAATGAACCATGCTTCATTTTGGATAGATTAATGTGAGGTTTCAACTCTCTTATTTCTATTTTGATTATGTTATCCTACATGATTGTTATTATTGGTTCTTGGAGGCTTAACTAGGATGGGACTTCAACCTTTTTTCAAATTTAGGTAATGAGAACCATTAATTTCTTATGTGAATTCATTATTACACATATCGATAATTTTTTATGTACCATTTACCATAAGAGATTCATTAATGCATAGTGAAAGTATTTATAATCACTTTAGAAAAAACTCATACATTCATACAGTTTGAAATTCAAATACTTTGAAATTCATACATTAATCAACATAAAATGAAGAAACAATGAGATTCATAAAAAATGTGCTATGAAATATATATATATATATATATATATATATATATATATATATATATATATATATATATATATATATTCAACATCATATAAAGTATACATTTTTTAGAAAATGGTACCTCATGCCCAATATACAAAAAAATGACAACAAAGTGCCTAACCATATGGTGTATTTTCTATATACAAAATGGTAGTAATTAGTCAATCATTGACCAATACCACCCTCGCCACCCTTAGGAGCATCCTAGAAATATATATTTCTTATCTTTCTTGAATAAGCACCTCAGAAGTGGTTTTGGGCCTAGGTGTGCTTCATCACTTTGGGTATAAAGAAAAACATTGTTATAAGTTTTTCCTCCAATGAATGAAAATACATACAAAATTATACTTTGTAATTTAAACTAAGTCAACTCACTGGATATGCTACTGGAAATTGTTATTTTGTTTATAAATTATACATTTTTTTAGAAAATGGTACCTCATGCCCAATATACAAAATGACAACAAGTGCCCTAACCATATGGTGGCATATATACAAAATGGTAGTAATTAGTCAATCATTGACCAATACCACCCTCAGGAGCATCCTGAAAATATATATTTCTTATCTTTCTTGAATAAGCACCTCAAGTGGTTCTAGGCCTAGGCGTGCTTCATCACTTTGGAGACTGCACAAAGAAAAAACATTGTTATAAGTTTTTTTCCTCAATGAATGAAAATACATACAAAATTATACTTTGTAATTTAAACTAAGTCAACTCACTGGATATGCTACTGGAAATTGTTATTTTGTTACCCTCCTTTGTGACCCTAATCTCTTGGAAATTCCATCCCACATCAGTTAGAAGGATCAAATCAACAAAAATAAACAAATATGTGTAATATTGAATTCATGGTACATAAAAAATTATCATCAACACCTTATCTCACCGTGAATATCTCGAGACTCAATGGATATTCGTTGGAAAGTAGATCAATCGATTTTACAACCTTCTCCGAGGCATCCTATACTATGGTAGCCTCGGTGGATGGGGTCGATGGAAATCGTGGTGGGGGTGGGTGGAATATGGGTGCATCCACTGTGGATGGATGCGATGGAAGAGGTGGTCCAGATGCGTGGCCTTCAGGTGAATCCATTGATGATCCATGGAATAAGAAAAATGTCTAGGGTGGGTAGCGATGGACCCCCACAGGTTTTACAAGTGATGAGAGCGCCATTGGCCTAGAGTAATCTAACCCAGAAGTAGATCCTAGGTGCCCAGCGAGTGAAATACTACTATAACTAGTGAATATGTCTATAGCCAACATACATATTAATAATATTGAACTATTATTACCAAATAGTAAAATTCAAAAACATAAACACAAAAAAATTGATATTTAAATGATATTTAACTCTACACATGATACCTATGATGAAATTGACTTTTCCATCCCATATAGACATTCCCCGACATCCCCTAGTCCCACATCCTGTAGAAACACAAGAACATTAAAAATTTGAGGATGCCAAAAAATACATAAATTACTATGTTGAATTTATCAAATGTCACACATACCTTGATCTAGGTGGATATCAGTGGTCACCCACCTCTTCCAACTGGCTCACATACAATTTTCATCTTGCAAGTTGTTTTCTATTTTTTCGAGTCCTAAACTTCTGGGCCGGTTTGAGGCCCTAAACAACGTTTTTTGGGTTTTCCATAGTCACATTGTAGATAGAGTTAGAGTGTTATGAAAAAATGTGCAGTACTCAGATAGGAATTTCCAATAGGCTATCGTGCACCTAAAACGAATATCATATGCAAAAGTTACAACCACGAGAAGTTGATGTACCAAAATACCCCAACGAGGCCCACATGAATTTTGATGCTTCAGCTCCTAGGGTTAGGTTTTTGGATGTCTAATATTTTATGATTAGTTATTGATGATAAAAGGGTATGGAGGCCTCATTGTGATCAAGTGAATACACGTAACCACCACATCTCTTCTCAGAGATTAGATACCACCATTCAAACAAGATTGTTTCATTCTGCATTTTACAGTTTCAACAGATTTCTTTATTGAATAGAAGTTAAGTTTCACTGTATCTCTATTATTGTTCACTGTATATTTGTTTTAGTGTTATATATTTTCATTTCATTTTGCTCTTCTCATAAATCAGTATCATACTTGTGTATGGGGTATGCCCAATGAGGAGGATGTCTCTATTGTTGCATCAGTGGTGGAGATAGGAATTGATGCATCCATGGGTGTAGAGGGTCTTCTACAAAGATGTAACAATTGCAAAACAACATACAATAAAATATCAATATAAATACACATAATACAAAATAAATATATAACAATGAAGAAAATAGTGATGGTTAAGATACTAACCTCCTCCATGAAGCTATGTTGTCCAATAACCTCCATAGGTCGATAGTAAGTATGCCCGAAGATCGAGCATATGTGAGGTTCACATGGAAAAATTCTATGTCCATGTTCCATCTCCTCACTAAAATCCATTTTTCGGGATGAATACTTGATCCATATATCAATTTCATCGACAAACACCTCCTATCGAGATAGTGAAACAAAGTTGTCATGTTGCACTAGGCTCTGGTTCTCTGGGTCAATGATGAAATATCTCGTTGTACCTACTACAAGCTCTTTGCAATAGGAGGATGTTGGGAAGGGAGGTTAGGATTTCACCTGGGGTGATGAGGACCTAACATGGGATCACACCTGAAATTCTCTTAGTCCTTTGAAGACCCTAGACCCACCCCCTAGAAATCACCCATGTCAAATTAGTTGACATGAAAACCAAAAATAAATTCAACCCATAATTTTCTCAAACAATTTAAGGACACATCTCTGTTTTGCAGGGAGGTTTATCGAATACCATATATCACCTATCGATCCAGTTTTGACTAATCTATGGATGGATGCACTAATGAATACAAATGCATTTTTTTTCATAGGTAGTTCTTATCCATTTTGAGGATCCCTAAAAATAGACAATAATTGTTGTTTTGAAATACCCAAGTCTCTTACTTGGTTTCTATCTAATCCAATGTTGTAGTACTCAAACATTATTTCCCTATACTTAGAAATAKAAGTCAATTCCCCTTGGGAAMTTGCAATGGACCTCATAGTGACGTCCAATGAAGTATTCAAGGACTCTCTGCTTGTTTCTTTGGTGTCCCATAACTTAGCTACAAGTGTTTTTAATGTAGCCAACCCCTCATCAATTTTGATGTTTAGATTGGGTTGTTGTGGTGGGTTGGGGTTTTGTCTCCTTGGTCCACTAGTGGGTGGTTTACATTGTCTTCAAGTTCCATTTTATAATATATGTTTCAATTTAATAAGTGGAATAGTGACTCAGGTATTACAAACAAAAATGTCATTTTATCCCGACAAAATCATTAACACAATTTTGTGTAAAACAAAGAAAAGTTGTGTTATATTTACAATGAACTTGAAAAAAAACTATACAAGATTGGTGAATTGTTGAGATATTTACATTCAATTATTAATTATGTGTAGTGAACCTTTATAATAATTTTTCAATGCCATTGGGATTTACATCCATAACCTATGACTAATGTTTTTGTATTTTTCCAAAGCCAGTAAAGGAAATGTCAAAAAATCAACCATACCTTTCTTGTGATGGACACGGTGGAAAGATATTGGGCTTTGATCCTTCTTTACTTGTCCTCTTTTCTTTCTCAATGTAGGAAATTCATGAGGAAAAGTGTGAAAAATAGGAAAAAATGTGCCCATTGTCCTTTCAAAAATGGGCACAGCAGGAACGCGAGCACATTCCTAGTAGGAATGGGAACACATTCCTATGTGGCAATATTGATGGAGGTTTGATCCTTGGCAAACCTATCGGATTAGGAACATGTGTGCGTTCTTAAGAATATGCATGTGTTCATCCGATTTCATGTTCTTGTTGACCCTCTTGCCACGTTTTCGTCCACCAACTTTGTGCACTCACGTAAATACTAAAACTAATATTTTTTTTTGTTTTGTCGACTTTAGAAAATATTTTGACACAGTTCCCAGGAAAAACCTTTAGGATATATAGGTTGGAAGAGATAAAATTTCCTTTTGAGTTGAGGGATGTTTCTATAAGGTTGTATGAGAATGTTATTTCCAAGTTTAATAACATTGAGGCCTGGTCAAAAGAAATAAATGAAATATTGGATTCAAGCAAGGTTTCCCCTTGTCCCCTACCCTTTTTGGCATATACATTGACAATTTAAAACAATGTTTGGAAGAAGTAGGTTGCGTCGGCCCAACTCTCACTAGTATAGTCATAAATCTTCTTTTTAATGCTATTGGTATTTTTCTTATGGAGAGGATTCCCCATGATCTTGGAGAGAAACTTAGAATCCTCAAGGATTTTTTCTCCAATATGGATATGACCATTAAAACCTAAAAAAACAAAACTCATGATCATTAAATCCAATAAGATCACATATGATACTTTCATTTATGAAAACAAAAACTTGGAGGAAGTGAATTCATAAAAATATCTTGGAATCGATATTCACTGCAAGCTCAATTGAAGTTATAGCATTGAGAAAAGGATAAATGAAGGATGGAAAGCTTATTATGGGCTTGAAAATAGTTGTAAATCAATCAATTTTTGGATATGGGATAACAAAAAACTCCTATATGAGACTCCTGTTATTCTATATGGATGCAAATATTGGGGATGTAGTACTCTTGAGAATCATGGAGAAATATAGATCAAATCCAAAAGAATTTTATAACCTATAATCTCAAAATTGAAGGAAATACACCATATCTTATCCTCCTATTAGAGGCGATACTTTCCCCCATTGAGAGAACATATATGAATATATACCTAATGTATAAGAACAATTTAAACAACATGGAAGAAATGAGGCTTCCTAAAATTTCTTCAAAATCCAACCATAACCACCTTCGACTCAAGAGGGGATGGCTTAAAGATGCTAAGTCTTCACTAAGCCATTGAGGAATCATGGAAGAGACCATTTTGAAGAATAATAGTTCTATTAAAAATATTATCAAATCAAAATTTAAGGAGAAAATGTGGTGTGATAAAGAGTTAGAGGAAAAAAAAGTTAAAGTATTATAAGGAGGTAATGAACCCCAATCTAGAAGATCAAAATTATCTCTTTGTTTTGACAAGTGCAAAGAAAAAAATAAACATTTCTAAAATAAGAACAAATTCTCATGAGCTCCATAGTGAAATTAGGAGTTGGTCAATTCCTAAAATTCCATGTGACACTTAGAGGGTTGAAGATGAAAAGTAGTTTCTCTTAGATTGTCCAACCTATACCCAAATTAGATCTGAATTTCAAAATATTTGTCACACTACCAGCCTTCCTCACCTTTTAACTCAACAAAACTATGGTGATCTTGGAAAGCTTCTCTTAATGATTTTCAAGCAGAAAAACATAATTATAAAGAATTGCAGGTAATACATTACCGTCTTAAGGTCTAATAGACCAATTTAGTCTCAGTGGACATTAATCAACATGATCATCATCATAATACATTTATTAATGAATTAAAAGTTAATTATTGTATTAATTAATTATTATATTTAATATATATAATTAATGTAATATGTAAATTAAACTATTAATACATTACATCAATGTATTAACACATACTGTAATGTATTAATATATTGTAATGAATTAATGTAACATGTTAATTTGTTAACACATTAATAATCTATTATATTAATTAATTAATAGATTATTAAAGTATTAATACATTAATGTATTATAGTAATACATCAATAAAGTAATAATACATTATTAAAATATTAATAATACATGATTACATTCACTCTTTAAAGTATTAGTTAATTAATTAATATATTAATAAAATAACAAAATAAAAATATATTAATAATAATTTTCACATAAATACATTAAAGTATTAATACATTAATAAAATAATAATTCATTAATACATTAATGTATAAAAATACTAATGTATTTATTAATTAATATATTAATGGTTTATTAATTAATGTAGTAATGATGATGATGATGATGATGATTAACATCTACTAAGACCAAATTGTTCTATCGGACCTTAAGAGGGTAAGTGATTACTTGTGATTTTTTAGAATTTTGTTTCTGTGCTTGAAAAGCATTAAGAGAAGCTTTCCAATATCACCATACTTTTGTTGAGTTAAGATGTTAGGAAGGTTGGTAGTTTGATAAATATTTTGAAAATGAGATCTAATATGGGTATAGGCTAGACAATCTAAGAGAAAGTGATTTTCATATTCAACCTTATTAGTGTCACAAAGGTGACACATTATTTCATCCCATGGAATTTTAGGAATTGACCAACGCCCAGTTTCACTATGGAGCTCATGAGAATTTGTTCTTATCTTAGCAATGCTTATTTTTTTCTTTACACTTGAAAAAACAGATAGACAATTTTAATCTTCTAGATTAGCATTGATTACATTTTTATAATACCTTAATTTTATTTTTTCCTCTAACTCTTTATCACACCACATTTTCCCTTTAAATTTTGATTTGACGTTTTTTTTAATAGTATCTCTTTTTCTGCAAAATGGTTTCTTCCATGATTCCCTAATAGTTTAGCCAAGACCGGGCGTCTTTATTCCATCCTCGCTTGAGTCGATGGTGGTTATGACTTGATTTTGAAGAAATTTTAGGTAGCCTCTTGTCTTCCATGTTGTTTAACTTGTCCTTATACATTAGGTATCTAGTCATAGTCATGCTCTCAATGGGGAAGAGGCTTGTTTTTAAGAGGAGGATGGGATAGGGCATATTTCCTTTACTTTTGAGATTATAGGTTATAAAATTCTTTTTTATTTTATCTATCTTTCTCAAGGATTCACAAGAGATACTACAGCCCCAGACTTCACATCCATAAAGAATAACAGGTGTAACAAGAGTCTCAA
>SNQJ01S0108145.1:0-15152 GCA_010110895.2 Picea sitchensis
GAACTTATGAGAATCCCTTCTCAAAGGGAAAAATTGCTTAAAGCCATAGAAGATCTTCCTCAGAGTTTTGTTGATAGGCAACTAGCAGTGGCTTACCAAGACGCACCAGTTATCTTACAGAACTGGGATAGGGGGAATGAGAAGAATAAACCTTTCTACCTTTCTTTACTTGTGAATGACAAAGTATTACACAATTGCATGCTAGATTCATGGGCAAGTTCTAATGTTATGACTAAGAAGGTAATGGAGCAACTAAACTTAAGGATATCTAGACCTTACCATACCATTTGTGCCATGGATATTAAAACGATTGAAGTGCATGGATTAATGAAAGGTTTACAAGTACACTTAGCAGGCTTTTCAGACATCATGTTTGAAATGGACATTGTGGTGATTGATGTTCCAGATGCTTGGGAATGTTGTTAAATAGAAAGGCAACTGCAGATTTGGGTGGTAATTTACAAATGGATTTATCTTATGCTACCATCCCTACTCCAGATGGGAACACTTTCAAGTTGAATAGGGAAGTGTTTAGAAGGTATCATATTGAAGATCCGAGGAATCCTAAAAATGAGTTAAAGTATAATGGGGATGATATTGGTAATTATGCTATTTTGTCTAACTCTATTGTGCCTTTAGAGGAAAAAGTTCAAGATAATAGAGTTGATGAAGTATGGTACATGAATTTTGACTGTGCTTTTTCTAGGGCAGGAAAAGGTGCTGGAATCGTGCTTCAAGCTCCAAGTGAGAAAGTGTTTAAGTTTTCTTATAGATTGGAGTTTGATGCATCCAATAATGTGGCTGAGTATGAGGCCTTGCCGCTTGGTTTAAAAATTTGCAAGGATATGGGTGTGAAATGTTTAAACATCAAGGGGGACTCATATTTGGTCATACAACAACTAAAGAATAATTTTGCTTGCAAGTCAGAAAAATTGAAAGGGTATAGGAATGCAATTTGGGACTCCATTGGTGATCTAGATGCTTTAAACCTTATTGCTATTCCTAGGTAACAAAATTCTAAGGTTGATGAACTTGCAGTAGCTGCTTCCACACTTCAGCTTTCAAATGATTTGATTGATGAAAAGATTTTAGTAGAAGTAATTTTTAGACCCTCAGTTCCAGATAACATGGATCATTGGCAAGTTTTTAATGATGATAAACATGTTATTAAGTTTTTGACTCATATGTATGAGTTTTCTGATTTTTGTGTCAATAAAGAAAAGGAGGGTTGTAACTATACTGGAGATGATGGTAAGTTAAATCCAGTTCCTAGGCGGGTTGTGACCCAAGAGAAAAGCTTTGATAGACAAGATGGTCACAAACGAAAAGAAGAGTCAAAAGAAAAACTATGTGATCACTTAGAAGTTAACATTGGAAGTGATCAAGAGCCTAGGATGATAAAAGTAGGCAAAACTACCCCTATTGAAGAAAGGAAAGAAATTGTCAAGTTGTTAAAAGAATATAGGGATGTTTTGGCTTTCAGTTATGATGAGCTCAAAGTCTATAGGGAGGATGTAATTCAGCATGTGATTCCTTTAAAGGAAGAAACTAAACCCTTTAGATAGAAATTGAGGCAAATGAACCCCAAGTTAGCTTCTTTGGTCCAGCAGGAGTTACAAAAAATGCTAGAAGAAGTAATCATAGCCCAAACAAGACATTTTTCATGGTGTTCAAATTTGGTTGTTGCTAGGAAGAAGAATGGAAAGATTAGGCTATGTATTGATTTCAGGAATTTGAATATTGCATGCACAAAGGACCACTATCCCCTTCCCAAGATGGAAACCTTGCTACAAAGGGTAACAGGATCAGGAATGATTTCCATGCTTGATGGTTTTTCAGGTTATAATCAGATGAGACTTAAAGCGAAAGATAGGCATAAGACTACATTTACCACTCCATGGGGAACCTTTGAATATTTAAGAATGCCATTTGGGTTATCATATGCTGGAGCTACTTTTCAAAGAGCTATGGATTATGCCTTTAGGGGATTAATTGGAAAGTTAATTGAGATATATTAGGATGATTTAACAATTTTTTCTAAGGATGGAAAAACTCACATTGTTCACCTTAGACAAGTTTTGGAAAGATGTAGAGAGTTTTGAATTTCTCTAAATCCTGTTAAGTCAGTCTTTGGGTGACTGAAAGTAAACTCTTGGGCCACATAATTTCGAAAGATGGGGTCAAGTTAGACCCAGAGAGAGTTGAAGCAATTGAAAAGGTACCCTTGCTTGCTTCAAAGAAAGCTCTCCAATCCTTCTTAGGCCAAACCAATTTTGTTCATAGGTTCATTCCAAACTATGCTGAGATCATGAAACCTATATATAAGTTGCTTAAGAAGGATGTTAAGTTTGAATGGAATGATGAAAGTAAGAGAGCTTTTCAAAGTATTAAGACTGCCATATCTGAAGCTCCCGTCCTTATTAGCCCAGACTATACTAAGGACTTTCAGATTTTCTCTTTTGCTTCGAAAGATACTATTCCTGGTGTATTGCTTCAGAAAAATGATCAAGGCCATGATCAACCCATTACATATATGAGTAGGGCCTTGCAAAATTCAAAATTAAAGTATCCCATGTTTGAGAAACAAGCGTATGCCTTGGTGAAATCACACAAGCATTTCAGAGTCTTCATTGGATATTCTTGTTAATGTTTAAGCCAATATTATAGTTCTTTGCATTTCAAAAGATAACAACAACATGAGACAAGATCACGGAGAAATACACAATCACAAGAGACACAACATTTATCCTGGGAAACCCTCTAGGGGAAGAAAACCCAACAACACTTCCTTATTATAGATAGCCAATACAATGCCAAGAGATAACCCAAGCAAATACAGAAAGTCCTCTCCTAAAGATGCACCTCTCTCTCTCTCTCTTCTCCAAACTGCGATTCAGAAACTTGTCTCTGATGACAAGTGAAGTGTAATCTAGAAAGTAGTAGCCTCCTTGACTACTCTAGGAAGCCGACCGTGTGGAGTGTCTATCATTAAGGGCCGGATTCTTCTTCTGAGTGGTTATAATCACCTTTATTATATTCCGAGGGCCTCTTTGATATATGCAGGGCGACTCTCTTCTACATATAATACAATTATATTATAGCCAATCCATAAAGGGATTTGGTCCTTTATAATAATGAGCATGATCAATCCACAATGAGGGTTGATCGATGAAATCTTATCATCAAATAATAATCAAAGGAATACACTGCAGTTAAAATTATTTCAAAACAATTCCCAGGTGATTGGATTTATGTTCTAATTTTCTGGAGTTAAAGATGTTTATCTCGAGATGAAAGGATTAGGCTCAAGAGGTAGATGGATTGCTAAGATCAAAGGTATGACTTGATCAAACCCACAAAATTGATTAAGGGTCAAGGTTTAACAAAAATGTTGACATAAGTGTGAGAAAGTCTTGGGTATGATTTGCCAAAATGATAATGAAGAGTTCCCTCCTAATTTGTGGCTTAGAACATGATGAATGGTATGCAGATATTATCTTTCATCTTAAGAATCTAACTTGTCAAAGTCATCTAGTAGGTGACAAAGGGCTTTAAAGGTTAAAAATACTTCTGTTATGTCCTTACTAGATGGATTAGGATGATCGATGGATTTATCCTTAGATCATGTGGATGATATTATTTCAAAGAAACTAATGGATGAATTCCATGGGGAGTTTGGTGGACATTTTGTTGCTAGAACTACTACCACAAAATCCTTAGAGAAGGATATTCTTGGCCCACAATATTTTTGGATGTGCATCAGTTTGTTAGAAATGTGACATGTCCAGCTTTCCTGGGAAAACAAGATTATGACTCCCTTTGCAACCAGTAGTGTTTGAAGCACCTTTTCAGTAGTGGAGTTTGGACTTCATTGGAAAGTTTAATGATAATTCAACTAATGGTTATTCATGGGTTCAATACACCCTGGATTACTTTACCAAATGGGTTGAAGCCATTCCTATAGTATCAACAAGCTGAAAAGGTTGTGATGGATTTCCTTGAAAACAAAATTATAACTAGATTTGAAGTTGCCTTCAAAATGCGTGATATATAGAGTCTTTTTGTTCAGCTGAGATGTCTTCATTTTGTTTTAAGTATGGAATTATTATCTTATCTGTCACATGCATCGGATTACTATCCCCATGGAAATGGTGTGGCATGATCAAGTAACAAAACTTAATGACCATAGTTAAGAAGATAGTTGGTAGAAACAATAAATCTTAGGATAGTAAGATTAAGCATGCATTATGGGTTGACATAATTACTAAGAAAGCAACAATGGGGAAAAGTCCATTTGAGTTAGGGTATGGTTTGGAGGCTAGGTTGCGAATTCACCTTAGGCTTCCTACTTATGGGTCGTTGAGGATTCTTTCAGAACATAGTAGTTGAAGCAGAGTCAATCCCGAGGGTTATCGAGTTAGGTGAGATCAGAAGAAAGGCATATGTTCAGACTTGCAGAAATCAGAGCATAGTAAAGAAAGCTTTCGACAAGCTAGCTAGGTAGAGAGACTTCATTGTTGGGAATAAAATTTTGTTATGGGATAAAAGCAAAGAAACCGGAAAACATGGCAGGATTTGGCCCAGGTTTGTGGGTGGATCATGATCGAGAAATAGAGACTAGTGCTATAAATACATTTGGATGATGAGCCCATCAACATTCCAAGGAATAGGCAACAACTCAAGCTTTTCTTTAGATGATGGAGCAACTTGGTATCCAAAGGGACACCCTTTATAGCGTATCTAACCCTTCCTCCTTGTATTTAGGTTTTGTATTATTTCATTCATTATGTGATTATGCTTAGATTTATTTTTTGTATCATAGTTCATTTTGCTTAATTATAGATGATGTAAAATGGTTATTTCTTTATGTAATTATTGTTTATAGCATATTTGGATATTGGTGAGCACTCTTTTTGTAAATCTTTGGATACCATTATGCTCTCCTTCCCAAAGTGTGAAGGTAAACCTGCATGCCCCATGTGGAGCAGTGTTGACCACCTAAGTATTCAACTAGGGGAGTCAACTCCATGTACCATAAAGATATACATCATCAGATGCTAACAAGTCAGAGACTATTTGGTTCTATTGGGTAATTTTTGCCTCCAACACACATTTTGTAAGTGGAATCTCTGTACCCTGCGTGAGATAATAATGTAATGGGTGCTGCATGTGGATCATAGTTAGGTCAGTTACCTTGGGATTTCTTCATTGGAGAGTTCCTTTCCTTTGAGTGTTTTTTCCTTGAGTTATTAATTTGGCCTAATGACCTTATTAATTTCCCTTGAGTTTCCACTCCCATAAAATAAATCCTCAAGGTGAACGAAGTCATAATGGATTCATCTTCACAGTAGCTAGTATTTAAGAATGATGTAAATGACCATAAAAGACAACTCAAAAGTTTGGCGGAGTTTCGTCGAGTCTAGATAGTTTTTAATTAATTAAAATTTCCTAAGGTTTGGAAATTTAATTAATTAATTTTTGATAAATATTGTAAAAACTAGGTCCTTGAGCTTTTGGTAGGGAGTATTTGTGCTCAAAATAAATGGAATGAGACCCCTACACCCTTGGACAAGTTTTAATAGTGGAACAACTTTTGCTAGGTGTTTGTCCACGGGGAGTCTTTTTGTCGAGAAAAACAGTTTTAATTTTTAATTGCTAGACCGTGACATAGGAAAATGTCAATTTTGCTAATAATTGAGCAAATTGTAATGATTCCAAGCCATCATGCCAGGATCATCACGGTTTTGGGTGTCTTTAAATACTTTTCTGGTTGTGGAATTTTGTCAAACACTTTTATACAGATACGTTTAGGGTTTTATTGATGTGTTTGTAATAGGCTATAAGCAAGAAGATATAACCTGGAACTTATACCTCGACCATATGCAATATGATAGACAAAAGCAAAACATCTCAAATCTGCTTTTTTATTCTCATAAAATAGAGGAACCTGCTACAATGAAGGTGCCGATTTGGAATGCTCCAGCGGATGGCTAAGAAGATAGACAATAGAGTTGCTACAAAAAGCTCTTGACAATACAAAATAAGAAGCCTCAAAGGTGAATAAAGAGATGAACCAATGCAAGATAGATAAGGTGGTATGAAGTGTCAAACCCCCTTTGGAAGAGGCCGATCCTATTTTGGAATCTTTGAAGCTCCTCAACAATTTAGCCCATCTTTATACAGAAGTGTCCAATCACCCAAGAAATATGGCTGATAGATCAGACAGTGTAAGAACAACCCGGTGCTCAAATCTCCAAGGCCACTCCTCAAACCCTATGGATCGATGCTCCTCAAGGGAGATGGTGTGCCCTCCACTGGATGCACACGAACCCTAATGCTTCAGCCCCTCTCTCCTTGAGACCTCCAACAACTCCACCAATCCCCTAGAATGATATATCGGGGCACAAAAATGAAAACCCAAGTGCTCAACTGGCCAAAATACCTGCTAGATCTTAGATCTAGCTACCCTCCAAATAATGGTGCGTCCTCCTCTTGGGAAAATCGTCCCATTCTCAATACAAATAAACCCTCCAATGAAAGACTGGAAAACCACCAGAATGATGCCAAGAATCCTGCAAAGGAAACCCAATACTCGGAATTCCCAAAATCACTTCTCCTTAGCTAGGATGAATCCCTCCTCAATGGATGATTAAGCCCCTCTTGCTAGAAAACCTAGCTGGTGCACCCTCTCTTTCTCTGCCCTGCAACTAATGTAGAATCCTCTGGCAGGTAGATCTGGAACTAGAATGGTGTGGGAGAATGTTGCATCTCAGGACAAGCAGGACAATCTAGGTGGAATCTTTCACAATTGAATCATCCTCTAGGGTTTTGTTAAGTCAAAACCCTCAAACCCCCAATCTTGGGCTCACTAGCTAAAGCTAGAAATCCAAAGATAAACATACATGAATGAATGAGTAGGGCCCTTGCCTTTTCCTTTTATGCTTTTGGCTCACCTTGTCCCTCAAAAGCGACTTTCATTTGTGTGTTAATTAATTATTTAACCTTTTTTACCTCTGAAAGCTCCTTATCTCCTTGGCTAGCCAGCTGAAATCACTTCTCACCATCCCATCTTATAGTGTTTCTCCTCCCGATTACAATGAGCTATTACCTTTGAGAGGTTCTCAAATGTGCCCAAAATGACCTCTTTGGTGAATTTAATTAACTTATAGCTCAAAATAGTCAAATCATGTCCTAAATTAGAATGCAATGGAACCAAAGCCAACCTATGTGAATGGCTCATAATGATGGAATATGATGAACAATGCAAAATTTGGACCCCACAATGCCTCCCAAATACCCATTGCCTGTCTCCCAACATCCATCGGCTACTCTGGTCATCATAAACCTCTGTGATGTGATGATGTCCCCAAGTGGGGACATTACACAAATGGAGTAAAGTAAGGTGGATAATGATGAGAGAGACATATCATAACCTACGACCCCTTTCCCCTACCTTTACACACCTTGGACCCACCTCCTCAAAGCTCATGCCTCTTGGGATTTGCACTTGGTTCCATGTGAGGGTGGTAACTTGCTTTAAAAGCAAGTCTTTGGCCCCCTCCCCTCACTCATGAGGTGTGTCCTTCCTAGCCTCCCACATCACCATGGAATGTGTCCCACATACTCAAACACACATCCACTTGAAAGCTCACACTCGTAGAGTTTGGCCCCTTCTCTGGCAAAAAGTGGAAACCTCTTCCAATAAGTGGAAACTCATTTTAAAAGCAAGTCGCGGGCCTTTTTCTTGGCCTATGCGCCTTCCTTAACCTCCCCATGTCACTCAACACCCTCCCACCTTCTATTCTCATCAAAACCTAAAATCCATACGCTCTCCCTCCTTGAGCTTCATCTGTGGCTTAGGTTTTGGCACTTGGAAAAGATCTAAGAGGGGTCTCTTTGTCCTCTGATGCTATAAATGAGACCTCTCCTTCACTCATTTCTGACAATTCTCTTGAGTATTGTTATGCTACCATTTTCTTCATCTCTCTCTCTCTCTCCTTTGTTCATTTGCTTCCATTCATTTGTTCTTGAGAGCTTGGAGCAATTAGTTACTACAACCTCTTCCTTAATAATAAAGAAAAGCTTTGGAAGGAATAAATTAGATCACAGATTTAGTCTTGATATTATTATTATTGAGGTGATCTTGTTCTTTGAATTTCTTTTGTGGGATATTGAGTATTTGGCAGGTAAATTAGTTTACTTGGCTAGGTTTTGCAATAGGTGTGATTCTTTGGCCTATATGTTTTTGTATTTACTAATGATATAAACTTTGTTGTGTGTTATTAGTTCATGCAATACATTATCTACTCTTTATCTCATGTTTTTGTTCAAGGTTTGCAGGTCATCTCGAGAGCATTGTTAGGATAGATTCGAGCAAGAGTCTACTTTCATTGCTTATTTAAAACTCCATTAGCTTTTCCATTTCTCTTTCTATCATTATATCATTCAGATTTTGCAGTTGCTAGCAGCTCTTAGATAGGTCATTTAAATGCTTTTATTTTAAGTTTTTTATATGCAGAATTTTTTTGTTGCAAAGCATAAGTTTTCTTAACGTTTGTAAGTGTGTTGCAACATTTCCAGAAAGCAATAGCTTGCTTTGGTTTTCTTGAGTTCTCTTAGGGGATAAGGTGCATGATGCCCATTTTTAGTCACAACACACTTCCAAAGACCACCTTTCAAAGTGGTAACAAAACCCCTTATTTTCTTAATCTTTCCAAGCATTGTAAGCAAGCCAAAGGGGTTCCCAAAGAGTGGCTTGCTTGCCTTCTTGTTCTGTTTTGGCTTTATTTTAGGTTTAGTTTAGTTCTTTCTTTGCTTTTCTTTATTTTCTAACCCTAAGCTTGGTTATTGGATGTCTAAAATGCTTATGGTTAAAATTGTCTAGATTAGACCTCACACATAACTAAATGCTAGTTTAGCCCCGTGGAGGCATAGGGTTTAATTCTTTGCTTTAATATTTCTTTACTTGCATGCTCTCATATCTAAAGCATTTATTTTTCACGGAGTTGCAAGCAAATATGGGTATCTTAATGTAAAGCTTGTTATCCCCGATGTCTAGTGATAACTAGGAGATCATGTCTCGAGGCCCACATGATCCTAGACATGAATGCAAAGGCAGGAGTGACTTGAGCATGGCCTGGAGGGCCCATCTTTCTTCTCATTAGACTTGTCCTGTCGGCCGATGCTTGGCTTCATCCTCTGGGCACAGGCTTGCATCAGGAGAGAGGGCTCTTGCTCCATGAGTGGTGGTCAGAGTATCATGGGTATAGCCGTTTGGTCGTTATAGCCTTCTTATATATACATTAGATTCCTTTCATTTGGGATGACTGCTTGGATCTACATAATCCATGACCATTGTTGGGGTGATTGATGGGCAACTGTAAACCCGGTATTCATGGGTTTTGGTTATGCAAGGGGTTTTCTTGAGCCATCGTCGCTCCCACCATCTTATCCTTTTTCATCTTATGCCAGCTCATCCATCCCATTCCCCTAGTCACATGCATTAGGATGACCTCTCAGGGTACATTTTGTTTTGTGGGAAGAAGGGCTAAGGCCCAGAGGAGTAAGCAGTTGGTAAAAGATAAAAGCCATGGGAAATAAAACCTAGAGATGCTTGATGCTTGTGTGATGGATCTAGAGAAGGCAATAAAAGCCTTTCGATAAGAAACTAAAGGGACCTAAAGAGCCCGATTAAATAAATAAATGCAAAGACCCAACCAAGAGGATGGAGGTCTCATCACGAGCTTGATCCATTATGTTCGCCGTTGTGGTATGACATTGCCACTATCGGTCACCAAACCCGAGTGATGACCTTTGGTTGCATGGCGAAGATAAAGGGGGTCTCATCCGCAGGCAGCCTTCTCATTCTGCGAAGATACTAGTGGGTAACATTTGTCGACTCGGCCACCAAGCCCAGTGATGTCTTGATCCCGGACAGCAGTAAAAAGCAATAAAGAAAGAGATAAGGCAAAGGGCTTGGAAAAATGCATCCATGGCCAATTTTAACTGCGCCTCTAAAGGCACCCTGAGACAACACAGTATGATGCGACATAAATTTGACATCCCTAAAACCATATCCCTTCATTACACATGGCTTGAATGATCGCTGAGGAAACTTTCCATCCCTGTGGGTATTAGCCCAATAGGTTGTCTTATTGTTTTCCTTAGCACTGTATGAAATGAATGCGTGGCAATGTCTTTGAGCTTAGATGATTTGTTAGGGATTTCATGCATATGTTTATTAATTTTAATGATGAATATGATTTACATTGCTATGATGTCTAGGGTAGTGAGCCCATGGAAGTCTTTGATGTCGCGAGGACCATGCCCGTGAGGGCCAGTGCGAAGGATCGGTGCACAGGAGATGATTAGCTGAGGACCTCCATGTTTGAAGAGCCCATCGGATAGTTCTTTGGGATGGCGGAAGGCGGAGACAAGGTGTGACAAGACCTTGCATAGAGAAGAAGAGGGCACCCTCATCATGGCCTTTGGGAGATTGACCTATGGGAATCTGACCCCACAGCAGTGGTATGATGGCTTTGATGGGTAGGACGCCACCAAGGCGGTGGGCCGTTTCTTGGAGGATGTGGCGGCGTGTTTGGACCTTGTGGCACAAGTGGCAGCTTGCAGGAGCCCGGAAGGGAGCCAGCGTTTTATCATGGATCTTTGTTTATGCCCAAAAAGAGACCAGCGTCTCCCCAGGAGGAGCCAGTGTCTCCCATTTAGATCAGTTTTGACATTTTTTAGCATTTTTAAGTGACAAATAATGAAATATTATAAATCTGACCTTATCATTTTTAATGACCTGTTTTGGTAATTAAAGGTCATGAGGATGATATAAATTGAGGGCGTTTTAGCCTCATTTGAACATAACATAACTTGCTCTCTTGTGAGTGACTCTTTTCATCTTTTGTCTTGGATATTTGCTCTTGGGTTGAGGCTTTACACTTGAGGAGGATCATTTTGGCATGCATATGGTGTTTTTGTCATTGGAAGGTTTAACTAGGGTTTGATAAGCTCTTTCATGAATTTGTAAGTCTTTTCTTCATCAAAACTTCTTGATTGAATGGTTGTTGATTAAATATCTTGCATGAATAGTTACATTGTTATTATAATGCTTCATCATTGAAACCCTAGGGAGCCAACACACCTGTGAAGTAGATGCATTAGCCATCTCCCCATGACAAAAACTAGTTTAGCCATTGATTAAGAAGGTTAGCCTAGCCAGCTACACTAGCCATTCTATTTTCTAGGTTAGTTTTGGATAGAGTTGAAAAAAGAGGGACGTCCTAGGCTAATTGAGTTTACACCTATGAGTTTGGACTCATAGGGTTTGAAAAGCCTTGTCCCAAGCCTTTTCAGCCCTAGACTTGTAGTTTAAAGCTAGCCGTTTTGCCAAAGTTCTAAGGAAGAGGGAGGAACATGAGGCCTAGCTTTAGATACACAGGAATGAGCCTCCTCCCCATAGGAGTTTTGACTTGGTGGCCTTGCCATGTAACACCATCAAACCTAACTCTCGCGTCCTTAGGTTTGGATTCTCCCAAGTCGTTAGCCTTACTCCTTGACTCCATTTACCCCAAGGCATAGTCTATACTAAAGCGTTGAGCTTTTGGTGTTAAAAACAACTCTTTCAAACTTTCTCATTTGGCGAAAACCTACTAACCCTAGCGTCTACTAACCTAGTTTTGGTGATGGCGTCATGGCTTTGAACTTTTGTTTGGTCTAAAATTCGCGGCTAGGTCATCCCTTGATAACCATAGAGATTTTAATGCAATTTCATTGGTTGATTTGTCAAAATGTCCACCTCTTTGACCTTCTTAAACCTAACCCTAGAACAACAACATTGGGGTGGCGTCATACACATCTAAAACCCTTGTGGCTTAAAACGTTTTTGACATTTGTCACTTGATTTGATAGACCTTGAGTTATTGATCACATCCATAAGCTTATTTGACAAAGCGTCTTACTCTTTGTCTTTCAAACTAATTTGATTCTAGGGTTGATGTCACCTTTGCAGCAACAACAATATTTGTGACGTCGAGTCTCTTTTTGACCTTGATTTGAGTATAAAACTATGTGATTTGGTTGGCATTGAGTATAGATTGCACTCCTTGGCTTATTGTTCCAGCGTCTACTTTTTGCCTTCCAAAGCTAGCATAAATTAATTTGACGTCATCTCATTTACGCAATTGTGACGCATCAACAATATTTATTTATGAGCAAATTTATGATATTCTTTGCATTGTGATATAATAAGGTTGAATTTGTACATTGAATGCAAGTATCAATTTGTACTTATTGAAAGAAGTGTTATAAGCCCTTTATCTTTGTCTAGCAATCATTGGCTTAGTCAATAATTACAATTATCATTGCTCATGTATTTAAAGATGGTCATTAGAATTGTGAATTACTAATCCATTGCAAGCACATTTTCTAGCTTTTGTTGTCTTGTCTGTAAGCGAGGGTGCCATTCGGTGGAAGACTTTCTCCTTGACTATCTCTATTGGCGATGTCTGTGAAGGAGGCTATCCTTAACCTTGGAAACACAAACCTTGATCCTTCTCCTTGAGAACCCCGGATTACTAGGGACGTCTCCTTGGGATTAGCCACCTAAAATAGAAAGAGCTCCAAATCGAGGTGGCGATTGGGTGGGAAGCTCACCATCGAGGTGACAGTGGGTGGGGAAGCTCCTGTTACGGCAGTTTGAAGCCTTGACTCAAGCTACCTAAACCCTTCCTACAAACTGTGCGATAACAAAGCTAACTTTTCATTTCGGCATTTATTTCAAGTTCTATATGTGATTTACATGCAATAACTCAATAATCTAACACTACATTTTATGTTGCTTTAAAGTTTCGGTTTTGACCCTCGGACATTTTTGAGCAACCAAAACACATCTAAAAGCACTTAATCCATAGGTCTAATAACCAACTAGACTTAATAGGACACCTTTACCGACTATCTTCGCCATTTAAAGCGGGGACTAGAGGAATCAACGAAAAGGTGATAGGCTGGGGACGGTCTCGTGGCGTGGAGCATCCTTTTCCGGGAGTACTCTTTTTCTTGGGTTGACCCGTGGAGCTAGGGTAGGCCTCGTTGCCATACTTCTTGAGCACCCAACAGTTACTTGGTAAAAACGGGGAAGTATTGGGTTGACACTTAGCTAGGGTTGAGACTTCATTTAATAATCTTAATCAATCCTTAATCTACATACTTTGGGCAATCTACATTTACACTCGCAAGCACATTTATTTCATATTTACATTTACATGCAAGTTATCTTTATGAGTTGTGGATTAATCATCTAAGTAGTCATCTTTGTGTTTTGGAACACTTTTCCTTTCACGCATATTTCATTTGAGTAGTGTTCTTATCTTATGGTGTGATCCTTCAAGAAGTTGTGCATCCTCATGGAGGCACTATCTTGTTGGGTCTTGAGTGATTGTTTTCGCCATTGAGAGCAGTCCAATAGAGTAGTGCATCCCTTTCAAGGAGACACTCTATTGTGAGCATGCTAGGCTAGTTGTGTTGATGGTTGTCTCGTCTTGATTATCTTTATTCCTGCACATAAAAACAATTGTTAGTAAATCTCTTGTATTTTATATCTTGATCTATTGTATCTCCTTGTCAGTATAACTTTGTTGTAATCTTAGATATTCTTTATTGTAGCTTTGTATCTAGCTTGTACTTAATCTTGTTGTAATATTTGTAGTCTTTGTAAATCTCGTGTAATTAATCTTCCTTCAATTTAGTTGACCCCTTGCCCAATCTTAGGCACTAGTTTTAGTTGTCCTAGGAAAAGGTTTGATTGTTCATTCTAATTGTTGCATCTTGCATTGTTGCTTTACATCATGGGCTGAATTTCCCCCCCAACCATTTAACTAATTGAAACCAACTCCTAGAACTTAACTCTAAATCTCATCTAAAAACTAGGGTCTACCCCCCTTGGCTTCCCTAGGAGTGAGCCTAGACGGAAGAGGTTCAAGTCAAAGTGACAGCGTGGGCTTTGAACCTAGGCATTGTGCCTCCAAGGACACACCAAATGAGTAGGACTTAGCTCATGTTTGCAAGTGTGTATAAGGACAACAACATGGCATCAACTTGGTATTTCACACTTTATGGTTTACACTTAACCTTGCAAGCAATCTACTTTCATTTCATGTTTACTTTTGTGCAAGCTTATCTTATGTGTTTTGGATTGGTAACTAAGTAGTCATAGTTGTGCCTTTGGAGGCTTTCCTTTAAGCTTTTCTTTTTCTATTAAGTGGTGTGTTCATATCTTTGGTTTGGTCCTCCAAGAAATTGTGCATCATTTGGAGGCACTTCCTTGTTGGACTTTGTGTAATCTTGTTTGCCATTGAAAGCAGTCACAATAGAGTTGTGCATCTCTTTGGGAGGACACTCTATTGTTGAGCATGCTAGGCTTGATGTGTTGATGAATGTTTCCCTTTTGAATATCTTTATTTTCTGCACAATCAAGCAACTCAGTTAGTATTTGTATCTTTGTACCTTTGTATCTTTATATCTATTGTATCTTATGTTTAGTGTAACTTTAGTGTAACTCTTAGATATTCTTGTTGTAATCTTGTATCTTATTGTTATTTTTGTATCTATTCTTGTTGTGAAGTAGTTGTGATCTTTGTAATCTTTTGTAACTCTTGTGTAATCAACCTCCCTCAAACTTTAGTTGACCCCTTGCCCAACCTTAGGCACTAGTCTTAGTTGTCCTAGGGAAATGCTTTGTTTGTCATATTGAATTATTGCATATTGCATTGCTACCATTGCATCATAGGCTAGATTTTCTCCCAACCTTTTAACTAATTAAAACCAACTCCTAGAACTTAACGTTAATCTCATTTAGAAACTAGGGTCTACCCCCCTTGGCTTCCCTAGGAGTAAGCCTAGATGAAAGAGGTTCAAGTCAAAGTGACAGCGTGGGCTTTGAACCTAGGCATTGTGCTTCCAAGGACACACTAAGTGAGTAGGACTTAGCTCACGTTTGCAAGTGTGTATAAGGACGACAACGCCTCCTTTGTAGGATTTCTATTGCCATTCTGTTATTGTGGATGATATTTTAATATTGTCCCATTCAACAACATGACTCTAGAAAGAATTTGATATTCCAAGCTAATTTTGTGACAAACATGGACTAC
>SNQJ01S0108146.1:0-15787 GCA_010110895.2 Picea sitchensis
TCAAGGTCTTTCAATGATGAGCTAATGACATCGTTCTCTAACTATATATCTTAATATATATTCAATAATAACAAAAGAAGGATCCACAGATATAGACTTACCTTTTGATGAAGAGGGATTATGGCTCTTCCCGCTATCATTTTTAGATCAATTGTGAGCTTGTAAATGTCCTCTATTCACTCTTCAACTTCTTCCTCATCATTGGGTGTATATTTCTTAGGGAAAGTATACCTAAGGTGACCATACATATGAAGGATGGAGCACCAAAAATGAATCTTAACATTGTCTATCTCCTGACAATAAGAACAATTCTGCACTTGGATATAAATTCCTTCAAGCAATCCATCTCCCAAGTTCATTTCCACAAAAATCTTAGCCATTGAGGTCTTGTCTATGAAGCATGTTTTCTTGTCAATATCCAACATTGATCAAACTAGGAGGTCATCCATCAAACTATGTGACACATTCCTCCAAATGTGCAAACAAGTTGACCACTCCAATATTTGTAACGTGGCATGGCATGAGAGGTCCATGTGCATGAAGAATATCCCCAAAATGCCTATGCCATTATGACCAATTCCTTGAGAGTTGTGAGCCAATGAAACCATCTTAGCTCCTCAAAAGTATAATGTCCCTTTCCCATGTGCTTAGTTATTGTGAAAAACAGGGAAACATCAAAGTCTGAATGATTGTATGTTGGAATCTCTATCATTGTTGGCATGAATAGTAAACTGAGTATATATGAATGAAAGATTCCATCAGGTGGATGCAACAATGAAAATGATATGCTACAACATATGTCTATCCACTCTTGAAGAGGGTTTTTGTAAACTCTATCATACCACACAATTTTCTCTTGCCTTCCAAGAATTTATGTCTTGTTACCATAATATTGTTGTTCATATACATGTAGCTTCAAATTTGTCTTTGATCCCAGAGTAAAAGGTTGAAACTTTATCACACAGATGATGTAATTTGTAATCTTTCCTTGGTCACACCGGTTGTAAGAAAATGTCACATTTTCAACTTCAAATCTTGCCAGAATCCTTGTGATTTTTCCTGTAGCATAAAGGACACATTCAGACCATTCATCCTCAAAGGATAGCCCTACATTTTCCAACATTTCATCAATATGATGTCTCCTAAGCATGCCAGATAGTACTTCATCTAATATTAATTTGACACCGAAGTTCCTGGCAGCTAGATCTTGGTGTTGTGTTAAAGAATTAGAAAATGGTGAACATTTTCTAAGTTCAGGGTGGCATAATCAAACTTTCCAGGAAAATAATCCTTCCACAATAGCTCTAATATGTCTCCATGCATGAATGGTTTTCCATGAGAGGATTTGCAACTATTTAGTATATTGTTCCTATACATCTCCTGAGTATTTATATCCTTGTATGAATAACGTTTAGGTCTGCCATAAAATCCCTAGTCGTGACCTCCATTTATATTGTTAGTATCTGAGATGGAGGTCCTAAGGTGATAAGTATGTAATGGTGGGGTCAATTTCTAAGATGATGGGGAGGTAGGGTTTAAGGGAATGTGTTTCACCTTATTTTTTATACTAAATGCAAAAAAAAATTCATCATAACATCTTCATGAATGATGCCCATGTAGCCAAATGCATGTGGAATATGTGTCACTTATCATGCAACATGGATTATGTAGATACCCTATCTTTCCACCACTTCCCTTGCCACCCTTAAGTCCTTATTTAATTCCATAGGTTTATCATGCAATATGGTTTAGCATGTGTTTTTGTTGTTGTCGGGATTTGGTGGTCCGTGCTTGTCATGGTGTAGCCTAGAATTTGGTGGGTGGTGTGTTCTTGTCATGGGTTTTTTAGATGTATTATCAACTATGATATATAGTTGTGGTTATCTTTGTTCTTGTGGTGCATTATGGAGTTTCCTATATCTAGTTTCCTATATCACCATACATTGAAGCACTTGGAAGGCCTAATTACTATTTAACTATTTGAGTGAAGGTCATTAGTGTTGTGTTAGAGTCTTAGGATTGTGTTTTTGTATTTGTAAAGAATAAACCATGTGAAACTCTTACATCAAAGCCAGCCACATTGTCATTGACCTATTAGAATAAGTATTATCAAATAGTTTTTTTACCACCCGAGCACATATTTCAGTTTAGACACAATTTCTTTGAGTATTTCATCTTCTATATTGCATTATTTATTTTGTATGTAACCTTGTAGGTTAGAAATATTTAGAAAATTTTAAACTATAATGAAATCCATATCATCCATCCATTTCCTTAGGCTTCATGGCCTCCTTCCATTCTTATGAGAACTTCAAGGTTTAGCAATTCTCTTGAACCTCTTGTATGGTAGATGATGCACTAGATACATATAGTTAAGATGGATTTTGATGATTATGCATGGGGTGCTCAAGCATGGGATGATCTTTTATTAGGTAGAATTCATATCTAATCTTCTTGCACAATGTATTCCAAAGGATAAAACTCCCTTAGATAGTGTTGCACTTGAGTTTTACATGGTGTTTTATCTTATGTATTGTGTATGTGTGAGCTAAGAGTTATCTTGTTTCAAGCCCACCTTGTAGCCTTCCTTTGCACTTGTACATGGTTATTTCCTCATAGATGTTTTATACTTTATTCAATGATTTGCCCTTTTTAATGTTTTTGAAAAATGCAGGTTTGAAGGTGGTCACCTCCACGATCCAAAACACATTTCGAAAATGTATAAATCATTTTCTTCTCTTAGCGTCCTTGAAATTTTGCTTTGTTTCTTGTATACTTAGAATTCAAAGTCGGAAGAAAAATGACGCATAGCATGCATAACAAATAATTTTTGTAATTTGGGAGTAAGTGTAAGTAATTTTGCATATTCATAAACAAAAAAATGAGACATCTTTTAACAAAAGTGGTCCAAAGGGGTTTGTCATGTAAGAGAAAATTTCCATTGAACCACATCCATCTAGTGTAGATACCACCACCAACCTAGGATATGATGCCACCATGGTGAAAAAACCAAACAATAATATTCTATATTTCTCATCCCAACCTTTCTACTCACATACTTACCTAACCTTCTCAACACAAAACATTACAAGAATCTGATTCATCATGCGATAGATAGGGAACTCTCTTCCACTACAACATGCAACACAAGGAATATACTCACTTTATGTACTTCATGGTCCGTTACATATATTATTCTCTCTATTTCTATTTAGTGTGGATAGAGACTGGTATTGTATGTTCTTTCTAGGAATTTCTAAAAATAACTATATTTGTCTCTCAAAGGATATAAAGTATATAATGGATAGTGGTGATGAATTGTTATCTTCCCTATCCTATATGCTCATCTAAAACCATTATATTTCATCCAAAGTATACAATTTTCCTCTTCTTGATGTTGGTTTTGGTTAATTTCCAAATTGGTATGGGTTGGAAATGGAGAATAAAACTTGAAATACGTAGAGAATTAATGTTAGACTGCTTCCCACAATGTTAGAGTCGATGACAATGATATCATTGGTGTAAGTGATGGATGACATTACCTATAAGTAACATGTCTGGGGACTCTTACACTTACCATGTGAGATTGGCCTCAACCCATGCTCCCATTATTATGTGAAATACTTTCCCCACCAACCTCTACATAGATGTAAAAGGTTGGTTGATAAGTCAAAGTAATATAGCTTCATTTAAGGCACATTGTAGAAGAATATGAGTTATAAGAATGAACTTGGAGATAGATGATCACCCCATGGGTCCCCTTTCATCTTCCCCTATGGTGGAATCATGTCTCTCATGCCTTCATGTGATTTCTATGGCGGGTTGCATCACCATACATTGAAGCACTTGGATGACCTAATTACTATTTAACTATTTGGGTGAAGGTATTTAGTGTTGTGTTAGAGTCTTGGGATTGTGTTTTGCATATTAATAAATACACCATGTGAAACTCTTACATCAAAACCATACATTCTCATTGACCTATTGAAATAGGAGTATTATCAAATAGTTGTTGTACTACCTGAGCACATATTTTAGTTTAGACACATTTCTTTGAGTATTTCATCTTCTATATTGCATTATTTATTTTATTTTATTTAATATGGTAAATTAATATTAATATTTCCACCTAAATTATTATTATTATTATTATTTTTTAAAATAAATATTTTTTTTAGTCTCGCTTGCCAACGACAACAATATATACACAACGGCAATTAGCTATATAAACAAAAAGTTGTCATCACTTAAATTAAGATGACAACAAATTTCGACACATGTTTTCTATATAAACAAAAAATGTTATGCGTTCTATGATGTATTAGCTATATAAACAAAACAAAGTAGCCATGAAGTCTTGTGACAACAAAGTGTTGTGGCCTTGTTTGCTTTATATAGAGCAAAGAAATGTTGTTGTTGCTATGATGAATTCACTATATAAACAAAAAAAAGTTGGCATAGGTATTTGTGACAACAAAAGTTGTTGTGACACATTTTCTATATAGACAATGAAAATAATATTGTCCTTAAGGGTCGTCCTAGTGGGGACTGGCTGTTGGTTTCAAATGGTTTTCCCTATGGCCAATAGAGTATTAGCTGACGATATTTCTTTTGTATGATTGTGAGGAGGTTCCCAGGGTCATGCAGCTCTTGTGGCGTTAATTGAAGTTTGTTGAAATTTCCACGTGCCATAAAAAAACGTTTCAAAGACTCAATATTTGTCACAATATCAGCGACATAGCGTTGCAGCCGTATCGAAATAGCCATCGCAATATGACCCAAATTTGCTAGTGACTGATGCTTTTGATTCTCCATGTATTCAATTTTCTCCATTAATTTTCAATCTGCTCCATGTATATGATAACATAGTTTTCAATCACAACGTCTATACAATCTTCCATTAGTTCATTATCCTTTTTTCTTGAAAGAAAATGGTTTTTTGGGTTCCCTAGGAACTCTAACCATTGTTCCATTCTTGTGAGGCAACATCGTACAACTTCATTCATTCATTATATAACCTCCTAAAGGAATAAAAACAATTCTCTTCCAAGTACAAGACCATAGGTTGTTGGTAAATCAACCACTATTATGATAAACACTATATTAATATGTGGTGCAAAACTTATCCATGCGCAAAAATCCTTAATTTCTCCACACACTGGTAATTTTCTTGAATCGATTTCATATATACTTTCACTAGTCTCTTCATATTTGGTGTAGCTCATTTAATACTCCATGACCGTCGATTGGAATATGTATTAATTACGTGCAAAGTATTAGCTAAACAATTATGTATTTAAACATCATGATTTTCAATTGAAGTGTAAAAATGTGGGATCTTACCTCTAAACCCATTAATTGATGTATTACAGGTTGTTGGACTTATAACAAAAAAATTCATTCTTCTAGATGGATCATCCAATAATGTCAAAATATTTTCCCCTTTGTTGAGGGATCTTGCTTATACGTAAAGAGTAGAAGAGTTATCCTTAGCTTATCAAGTCCTCACCACAACATTGTGTTTCAATAGGGTAGGGTTTGACAGCCAGGTGTTTACGCACTTGCAACACTATCTATCCACATTTTCATTTTGTCTTTTTTCTCATTTTCTTTTTTTTTTACCTTTTTTTCCATTTCTTTTTCATAGTCAGTTTTACACTTGGATTTATTTACAAACACTCGTGTCTAAGCAACATTCTCATGTGAGTTAGGGTCATTGTTTCCTTCTTCAAATATATACATGGGCGTCTTGCATCCGTCAAATACGTTTCAAAACTTTCATCATGTAAATAATCATTTCCTTGCTCAACCATTTTATCATCATACATATAATCGGAACTCGATACATTTTGAAGTTGGTGTCACAGGAATTCTTTGTGAATTATCGATGTTTTTCAAACCCTCATGCATTTTCTTAGGAGGAGGTGTTAGTCCCTAAAGTTTCACTTAGTACGTAAGGAGGGAAGATAGGGCATCATCCGTCGGTTTTATTGCAAAGTGTTTAGAAGTTTTTATAATTTGGTTTTGAATAAGGTTGGACAAGCTTGGCTCAAAGGTTGCTCTTATAGCACTTGAAAATCAAGATTAGAACGCATATGTGTCTACCTTTATTAGGTCAGTAGACACATGAATGCGGATTAAAACCAATAGAAAGATGGCAGCTAATTTAACTTCACGCAGAATTCTTGTCGAATAGCTCAGCAAAGAAGAGACCATCATCTTGATAATAAAACTTGAAAATGAATTTCCCTGATAATTTTTTTTCAACTGTATTAATTAACAATCAAGAACAAAAGCATTACAATCACAGATAATGGAATTCAGAAGCATGGAGAAAAGCAATTGAAAAGAGTGTCTAATAACCATCCCTTGTACTTGCTTGCTATTAGAACGGAAATGGAACATAAATGCCTTTACAAGGGTTTCACAAAACAAGTCCTCTGATCTCCAATTTTTTGACCTAAAACGTATTTCTGCCTATTTAAACTATCTTTAAAACTTCCAGATCCTATCATTTGGTATAGATTTAATGACTAGATTTTGAATAATATCTATCTACTAGGGAAGTTAACTCAAAAGAGCTTTTAAAATCCAAAAATAGATCATTGCTCAACAACTTGATATTGTATGATCTTACCAGCATTGTTGTTTGATTCACAAAGAAAATAGGATTAGTTTGATCTAGTCATATAGTTCGAGGTCTTTTCATTTCACAGGCCAAAGATGAGTAGACACTGCCATATTTATTGGAAAACATTAAAATTATGATTGTAGCAATCTTCATGAAACCTTTAGGATATAATCACAACAGTGATTAGCTTTGATAGTTTTTTGTTTGAGCTTTGTGGTAAACATGGTAATACTTGATAAGAATTCGAAGTTTATTTCTCAGTTCTTTGAGCAATGCCCTTTGCACTCTTTTTCTTCTTTTTTGAAACCTTGAATCCTTTCTCTTGCTGACTAGCATTCCATTGTTCTATTTGTACCTTTTCTTTCTTCATCTATCTCACTGTTTTCTGGAATTCCAGGATCCTTTCTTTATCAGTTACGATTTTAACCACAGATGCGAGCCTCTTCAAAGGTCACCCGAGACTAATTGATTTAAGGAAACTTTTGGTTCTTTTGCTTTAACTTGGTATTTAGAAAACAATCATGAGATATGTTCTTCATCAGAACTTACTGAATACATGGATTCATGCATATATGATATGTGATCTGAATCTACAACGTAACCCTTTTTATTTTCAGGGATCTCAATGATACCTTTAGCAATTTCTTTATCTTTTGCCAATCTAGTTGAAGCTCTCATTACAGGTCATGTAGACGATGAAAACATTTGTTTACCTTTGTCTACTGGTTTCTTAAGCAATGTAGTTCTTTTTTCCTTTTTCCTGGTACCTTCTTATCTTGGAGTGATCTTTATGCTTCTGATGTTTTCTTCACACTTGATTGATGGATTAAACATGGCTTTTGACTTCAATGCAGCATTGGTAACCTAGTGAGATTCCTTCTAGGTTTTGATTCTGCAGACACACCTTTATCCCTTGTCCTTTTGACTACATTGCCCCTTTTATTGGTTGATGGTGTTTCATGCTTGATTGTAGTTTGAGTAGTAAAATCTTCATCAAAATGGCTGCTTCCTTTAACATCTTCCTCGAGAATCATTTCAATTTCGGGCTCCCATATAGGTCTCTTACTCCTACTCTTCCTAGTCACCTTGATATCAGAAAAATCTTCTTTCATAGGGGTTTCATCAATTGAAATATTTTGTTTTTGTGTAACAATCTTTTTTCCCTTTGCATTTCTTATGCTATTGGTTGGGACTATGTGTGTTAGGGTTTAAAGATTGCGTGAGCCAGCTCCATGGATTCTGTAATTCTCTCAAAGAGACATAACTAAAGTCTTAATTAAGACTTGATGAAACGGGCTTCTCTTTACATTGGTGGAGAGTGACTACACTCATTTTGACATCTTTGTCAATCTTTTTGAGTAGAAATTAAGGCACTTATTTAAGGGATAAGCGCCATTTAGATGCATTAATATTCTAATGTGGTATATATAGACTAGTTAAAATCTACCTCCCACCGGTTGATATACACATGGATACTTGATGAAGCGATTATTGCCATTGGGGTCTAATAATCAGGCTATGAGGAACTCCCGCTACTGCAATTCGGTTTTCTTATCTGGAAGCATGAATTGATTAACAAACTCTGTAACCACATGCTCTTTCTTCACCATCTTTCTCCTCCAACCATGTCGCAAAACACTACAGATTATGCATTTTTTTTTTTTTTTTGTCCTGCGGCATTTAACATGTCCGATCTCCACCTTGTGACCATCAAAGTTGATTACAAACACCATGGAGACCACCTCACATCCCTTAACCTTGAAAAGAAAAGTGATAAAGAATTCAAACCAGCCAGCGTAATCTTTGAACCTTTAGCCGGGATAAGCTTGAGGAGTTCAACACCCTTAGTTCTAATCTGATGACTACATGTCCAGAAGCTCCTCTGGAAGGCTCCATCAAAACCTGATACTATAACTAGCTGCGATTGATTAGATTTACCCTTGCAATATGTTAGTATATAAGCTATTCTTGAGCAAATATATTCTTACCTAAAATTTAGCAAAATCGGACCTTAGAATGGCGGGGTTCAATATAATGATGCGTTAAGGGGAATTGGGCCGATTTGAAGCAGTTCCTTTGTGGATTTGTAACAATCCGATCATGTAGCAGTTTGAATCAGAAAATGATTCCAAAGCTATTGTAGGACACATGCGAACTCTCAAACCACGATCGTGTCATCATAATGAAATTTGGGTGACGGGCACATATTAAGGCATGATTATCTTTGCTCAACGAGAATAATGCTATTCCAGTAGAATTACTTTATTAATGACATAGCATAATTTGAATTTGTAAAGTTCAAACAATCATATAAAGTGACACATCATTTAAAACCATGTCTTACAACTCCAAACTTAAATAAATTATTCAAAGCTTAAAGAATGAAAACCATAAGACCACTAATAATGATCAAAATTAATCGAGCGGAGATAATGAAGTCACGGTGGGAAGGTTTGGATTAAGGTGCTTGAGAGAGACCATAAAATTTAATTAAACTGAGAAGATTATAATGTTTAAACAATGAGATTAATCCAACAAACAATACATAATTTCATTTAGGCCTTATAAGCAACTGAAAATTTGAATTTATAGAACAACAATCTATAAAATTACATAACAGTCACGCAACCAACAAATTCATAAAATAAAAAATACCTCCTCAGTGCACAATTCAGTCTAGTTTGTCTCTGCTTTGTCCAAACTTCAAATGCCTTGAACAAACCTTGCTTAAAATAGACTAACCATAGCCGACAGGAGCGGCCTGATTCGGCTCCCCGACTCCAGGGTTCCTGAGGATTCCCAGCAGCCCACAGGACCAAACCCCGACAGCAGGTTTACCTGTGGTTCACCCGTACTCCAAAGAAAACTCCCAAAACCAGGAAAAATATCAGCATTAATCTGGGTCCTCTCCTCCCAATTTTCATAATCCTCTTTCGTAGGACTCTTCCCCGAGTCCTATCTCCCCCCCATTCACCCCCTCCCTATCCTCCATTAATTACCTTATCCTCCCATTATTACCTTATCCCTGGTTCCTTTATTACCTTATCCTTCCACCCCATGGTTCATCCCCTTGCATACATAAAGAGTCTTGTTATAGAAATAAATTTAAAGTTATTCAACCATTTAGTTCATTACCGATCTTTGGATGTGTTAAGTAATCATTTAATTAGGTGATAGAGCATTTATTAAACAATAATTAATTAATTAATAGTATTTAATGATTAATCATTACTTAACTAATACATTAAAGACAGGTTAGTAAATTAATTAACCTAACATTAAGACAGTTAATTAATTAATTAACTATACTTAATAAACCCCATGCAACTATTTAACCAGGGTTGTTACATAAGGTTTCTCACAAAATCAAAAGCAAAAATTAGAGACTAACACTGGCTCCTTCTGGGGATGGAGTTTTCATAATAAACTCCAAGAACTGCAGACCGATTGATTTTCCTTTATCTCTGATTCACTGATCTCCCTGCATCTGTCGGTCTTTTATTCTCAGCATAACTGTAAAAACAAGTCCATTGGGTATATGGAGTCTTTATTTAAAAGAAAACCTACTGTACTAACTGAAAACCTAATGAGTCATTAGAGAAAATAGTGCTTTAAGAACCTCCCATTCACTGGGCCCCCAAAAGTTTCTGTGTTGTCTAAATTATGCAGGAGAAAAGTGTTATTGTTCATTACCTTGGCTATTCTGAAAGGACCATACCATAGGTTATCGAACTTACCATGTTTTTCTTTATCCTCTCTCCTGACATCCCATCTTAACACCAAATCTCCCTCATTGAAAATATCTTTCTTAGTTCCCTTATCGAATGTAGCCTTGACTTTGCTCTGGTGAGCAACAACTTTCTGATTCACCTATTCTCTGACCTACTGAACTTTAATCATCTGAAAATTTCTTCTTTGGATATCATTGGGTTCTTCTAGCTCTTCTTGTAGAAACTTTAAAACTGGCAGGCCCAATTGAGTTGGAAGAATAGATTTTGTCCTGTATACCATCTGGAAAGGAGATGTCCCAATAGACTTCTTGTTGTTGATACGATCAGCCCAAAGGACAAACTTTAACTTGGAATCCCATGATTTTTTATTTTCTGCCAGTAGTTTTTTGATAATTCTTATCAGAGTCTTATTGGAAGATTCTACCAATCCGTTCCCTTGGGAGTAGTATGGAGTAGAATGAACCAATTTGATACTATACTTATTGCAGAATTCAATCATGGAATTTGATTTAAAATCCTGTGCATTATCAGTGACCAATTTTTTAGGACAGCCAAACCTGGAAAAGATATATCCTTCTAGAAATTCCATGATTACCTTGTCTGTTGTATTCCGAGTCGGAATTGCTTCAATCCACTTCGTAAAATAATCTGTGGCTGTAAGAATCCATATATGTTGTCCTGAAGATGACAGATTAATCTCTCCGATGAAGTCCAATCCCCACTGTTGAAATGGTCCATGGGTGATGATTGGTTTCAGAGGAAAAGATATAAGTTTCTGCTTTCCAGCAAATTTCTAACAAGATTCACATGCCCTGACCCGAGCAAAAATATTCGAGAATAGAACTGGCTAGTAATAGCTTGCCCTAAGAATCTTGAAGGAAGTATCCTTCCAATGATGATGGCCTCCGCAGACACCATGACGCAGATCATGAGAGATTTGCTTAGCTTCTTTTTCATCAACACACCTCAACAGAAAACCGTTGGGGTCTTTCCAGAACATGGTTTGATCAACAATGTAGTACTTTACTGCTCTTAACTTTAATGATCTGAATTTTGATTTATCCAACTCTTGGGGAGATTGAAATTTCAACAAAAAAAATACGATATCTTTGTACCATGGTGAAGAAACATACTTGCTGTTTACCTGTGAATTTGTTGCTTCAATCTGGACAAAAGAATCCTATGTCTTGTCTGAAAGATGGTACAACCCAATTGCTTTGCAATTAGATTCTGTCATTAATTTGGCAAGGCCTTGTCCTTTTATTAGCTGAGTAGGCTTTATGGTGAGATCATTCTCTAGGATTTTTGTTATCCATTTCCCTCGCTTTCCTTCACAATCAGGCTAAACCAATATTTCTTTGACTGCACTACTTGGGACATAAGCTGTAATCTTAGATTGAAGAACATATACTCTGAAGGATTTCAGAGCCTTTACCAAGGCATAGGCCTATTTTTCTATTATATCATACTTCAATTCAGAGTCTTTGAGGGTTTTTCTAAAGAAGGAGATGGGATGCTTGAATCCTTGCTCATTTCTTTGCAAAAGAACAACAACTATGGTATTTTTTGATGCAAATGAAAAAATCATGAATTCCTTGGAGTAATCTGGGCTAATTAGAACAGGTGCCTGAAAAGTAGCCTGCTTGATCCTTTCAAAGGATTCTTTCGCTTCTGGTATCCACTTAATTTCTGCATCCTTTTTCAACATGTCAGTAATGTACTTGACAATCTCTGCAAAGTTAGGTATAAACCTCCTTAAAAAATTAATTTTACCAATGAAGGACTGAATAGACTTTTTATTTCTCGGAATGTCTATTTGTTGGATATCCTTTACTCTTCCAGGATCTATTTTAATACCTTCAGGTGAAACGATGTGTCCTGGAAGCTTTCCTTCCTCCATGGAAAAATGTGATTTTTTGGGATTAAGTGATATACCGTACTTCCTACACTTCTCAAAGGTCTGCTTCAAGTGCTGTAAATGTTCTTCGTCTGATGTTGAAAATATAGTGATTTCATCAAGGTAAATAACCACAAACCTGTCTTTCTCCCCAATGAAAGCGATGTCCATTTCCCTTTGGAATGTGGCTCCTGCATTCATCAATCCGAAAGGCATCTTTTCATACATAAAAGTGTCCCAAGGAGTGGTAAAAGATGTTTTCTTTTTGTCCTCTTCCATTACTGATATTTGATTGTACCCCGAGTATCCATCAAGCATAGAGATTCTCTTTGCGTCGACAACTCTTTGTAAGATATAATCCATTTTTGGTAATAGATAATTGCCTTTCAAAGAGCACTTGTTTAGATTCTTGAAGTCCACACAGAGCCTTATCTCTCCGTTATTCTTCATGACAGGTACAAGGTTGGCTACCCATTCTGAGTATCTTTGTGGCACTATGATTTTTGCTTCCAACAATCTTTTCATCTCCTTTTCTATTATAGGTAACAGTAAAGGATTAAATTACCTGAAATTTTGCTTAACGGGTTTTGATCCAAGTTTCAGAGGAATTTTGTGCTGAATAATCTCTGTATCAAACACTTTTAGATCTTCATAAGACCAGGAAAATATATCTGAATATTGTTTCATTAATTCAACATACGCTTCTTTCTGTTTTTGTGACAATTTTCTAGATATTTTGACCAACCTGGGGTTTGCATCCAGACTAATGTCACAGTCCACTACATCTGTTTCTTCTGTTTGGATAACAACCTTCTTGGAAACATCATTATGATCAAACAAACTCTCTAGTGGAACCAAACCTTTGGGCAGTTGGTTTGTCTTCAGTTCAATGATTTTGTGGCCAACAATAGTATCTTGAAGGAATTCCGCAACATGTATTTCTGCTTCATCATTTTTGTCATCTTGATCTATTGAAATGTTAGAAAACTCTTCAATAGTTTTCAAAAATATTTGAATTTCCTCTTCGTCTTTAAAAACCTGCCAATGTTTTATATTATCCGGTATTGAGGGTCTGTGTCTGACTTCAACTTCGAACTTCAGATTAGGAAACATCAGAGTTTTAAAGTTGCTAGATGCAAGTGCCAAAGAGTCATCCTGCTGATTTAAATTTCTGTGCACAAAAGTAATATTGAATGCCAAAAAGAAATTATCCACATAATCCCACACATCATTTCTATATTGTTTTAACCTTTGCTGTTTGGTGTGATATATATTCTTGATCTGGTGAATAATAAGTTCCGAGTCTCCAAAAACAGACAGCTTATCTATACCCATATCTCTAGCAACTTTCAAACCTAACAACAAGGCTTCATACTCACTGATGTTATTAGTGGTGTCAAATTCAAGTTTATATGACATAGGAATAACCTCCTTGGTAGGGGAAATGAAGACAATGCTAGCTCCAGAACCTTCTTTAGAACATGCTCCGTCAAAATACATTTTCCAAACAAAATTGTCTTTACTGTCTCCAACTACAGTTGTTGTCTTTCTGACTGATACTTCTACCATCTCATTACTCATATGAAAAATAGAAGAACCAAGATCATCTTCTACAACATATATAGGATGATTAGTGGGATTGTTGTGATCACTTACCAAATAAGCCAATCTAACTTCTCTGTATAATCTCCGTTGTTCCCCACCAAAAACATGTATAGTTGCATAGCTAAGGTCCATCTGTAGAGTACCACCTACCTTCTTGGCCCAAGATCTTGAAAGAAGCATTCCAAATTTTGGTGGTATGTCATCCACAATAACATCTAATACCACACTTTTAATAGGTAATTGGGAAAGAGTAACAACCACATCTTTTATAACTCCAAGGCATTTGAATTTCTTGGAGTCAAAAGAATATAGATCATGATATGGTCTAGTAATGTCCAACTCTAATTCTTCCATCACCACCTTAGGCATGACATTATGAGAGGCACCAAAATCCATTAAGCAGTTGTGAAATATATTGTCATGGAAATTTAATGAAATGTAGAATGGTGGAGAGGCATCAATTCTGTCTTCAATGTGAGGTCCAATAGTTATAGCAGGGTTTTCATCCTCTAGATTGTCTGTATCTAAAAAGGTGACATGAGTTGGAGCCTGTAGAGCCTTGAAGATAGTCTTTTTGAAGGGTTCTTTTTTCATGAGTATAATGGCACTAAAATCTTGATTTTGTTGATTTCGTGTTCTAAACTGAAAGCATAAACGTTTTTGTCTGGTTCCTTTATGTCAACAATAGTATCCTTAGCAGGTTGTTTCAATGGTTGATCAACTTGAATCTTGGGACTTCCTTTGATAATTCCTATTTTAACTGGACTACTGGCCTTCTTTGTGGAAGCATGTGTATCTACTTTAGGTGCATTCGAACCAGATATGAGATTGTATTTTTTCCTTTTAGGTTCCTGTTAGACGATTTCATCTTCATCCCCTTCCTCAAACTAGTTCGCAATCAAAGCATATTCATAATCCTGCTGTGTCACATGTAGAGAAGATGATTCAGAATCATTCAAATGAACTGCAAGGTATTCTTCTCTATCATCTTCATCCTCCTCCTCATCTACTTCATTATTCTGAAAAGGAGGGAAAACCTTTTGGTCATCTTGGTTTTTTCTTTCTCTTGGTAAGATTTGAGGTACATTGTTTGGCCTCCTGAACTGATTTGGATTTCTGTAACCACTCTCCTATGCAGGTCTACTGGGTTGTTTTTGTTCCATCTTCAACCTTGCCATTTCAGATGTCAGAGTTTTTAGCATCTTAGCCATTTCATCCATTTTAGAATTAGATGCTAAATTAGAAGATGAAGACAACTCTTCCTTTTGCTTTTTCTTGTCTCTATCACTTCTAGACTTCAATTTGTTTGCTGCTAATATATTTGATTCTACTTCGATAGCGACATCTTGCATTAGGTTGAGGGTAGAAACTCTTCTTTCCCTAAGAAACAAGGAAAATTCGACATCGAATGCATTGGAAAAAGTGATTTTAGCTAATGTCTCTGAAGGTTTAATCTCCTCTAGAATTGTACCATACATTTGGTTGAACCTTTTGGTAAAATCAAGTATTGATTCACCTTGTTTTCTCCTTAAAGCACCAAATTCGGTAATGTAGTATAAAAAGTCTTTCTTGTCTGCCCAATGTTTAAGAAAGGCATCATCTAAGGCTACAATATCAGCAATTGAATTAGGAGGCAAACTCCTGAACCACTTTCTTTCTTCCCCATTTAGACTCTGTACGAATAATCTTGAAATTATTTGCTTCCACACATCAACATGCTCTACATTGAAATTATCTGCAAAACTATAAAATGAACTCAAATTCTCTTTAACAGTAACTGCTCCATATCCATTGAATCTGGGCAAGTATCTCATATAATCATTTGGTGGAAAGGAAAACATGACTTTTGGAAGAACCAAAGGGGAATACCTTGCTGCAACTATTTCATCCATTTTGTCTGCATCCATATTAGCTATTTTTGGT
>SNQJ01S0108146.1:17464-46965 GCA_010110895.2 Picea sitchensis
AAAAAGAGAAGATGAAGCCTTCAATTTTTCAACTTCACATAAATTCTTGTCTCAAAATATCATAAAGAAACAAGACCATTAACTTGATATCAAAACTTGAAAATAATTTCCACAGTAAATTTTTCACTGTATTAATTAACAATTAAGAAACAAAAGCATTGCAATTTGAATAATGAATTCAAGCACGAAGAAAGAAAAACAGAGTAGAAAAGAGTGTCTAACCATCCATATTCCTTTGCTATTAAGTGCCAAATAGAACATAAATGCCTTTACAAGGAGTTTCACAAAAAAGTCCTCTAGATCTCCAATTTTTCGACCATAACACTGTATTTCCTCTGCCTATTTAAACTATCCATAAAACCTCTAGATCCTATCATCCAGTGTACCTTTAATGACTAGATTCGAATAATATCTATCTACTAGGGAAGTTAACTCAAAAAGAGCTTTTACAATCCAAAAATAGATCATTGCTCAACAACTTGATATTGTATGATCTTGCCAGCATTACTTTTGATTCTACAAAACATGGATTAGTTTGATCTAGTCATACAGTTCAAGGTCTTTGCATTTCATAGGCCAAAAACGAGTAGACACTGCCATATTTCCTGGAAAACATTAAAATTATGATTGTAGCAATCTTCATGAAACCTTTAGGATATAATCACAACAGTAGCTTTAGTTTTTTTTTGTTTGAGCTTTGTGGTAAGCATGACATTGTGCCAATAGAGTCTGAAGTTTATTTCTCTGAGTTCTTTGAGCAATGCCCTTTGCTCTTTTTTCTTCTTTTTTAAACCTTGAATCCTTTCTTGCTGACGAGCATTCCATTGTTCTATTTGTGCCTTTTCTTTGTTCAACTGTCTCACTGTTTTCTGGAATTCCTTGATCCTTTCTTTATCAGTTCTGATTTTAACCCTGAATTTTGAGCACTCTTCAAAAGGTGCAGACTCATTTAGATTTAAGGTAACTTTGGGTTCTTTCGCTTTAACTTGGTATTTAGAAACCAATCCTGAGCTATGTTCTTCATCAGAACTTATTGAATCCATGGCTTCAGGCACCTCTGATATGTGATCTGAGTCTACAAGGTAATCCTTTTTATTCTCAGGAATCTCACTGATACCTTTAGCAATTTCTTTAGCTTTTTTTAATCTGGCTGTAGCTCTCGTTACAGGTCCTGTAGATGATGAAAAAATTTGTTTACCTTTGTTTACTAGTTTCTTAAGAAATGGAGTTCTTTTTGCCTTTTTCCTGGTACCTGCTTCAACATCTTCAGAGTGATATTCTATAACTATGGCATTTTCTTCTTTGATTGTTGGATTAAACATGGCTTTTGACTTCAATATATACTTGTGGTAACCCTAGTAGAATTCCTTCTAGGTTTTTGAGACACAGACACACCTTTATCCTTTGTCCTTTTGATTGCAACGCCCCTTTTACTGGTTGATGGCGCTTCATGCTTGACTGTAGTTTGAGTATTAAAATATTCATTTGAATCTTCTTCCCCTTTAACATCTTCCTCAGAAAACATTTCAATTTTTGGATCCAACTTAGGTCTTTTACCTCAGATATTCCTCGTCACCCTGATATCAGACATTTCTTCTTTAACAGGGGTTAAATCAATTGAAATATTTTGTTTCTGTGTAACAGTCTTTTTTCCTTTGCCTTTCTTCTGTTTGTTGGACTATGTGTTAGGGTTTAAAGATTGCATGAGCCATCTCCAGGGCTTCTGTAATTCTCTCAAAGCAGACATAACCAAAGTCTTAATTAAGACTTGATGAAACAAACTGCTCTTTGCATTGGTGGAGAGTGACTGCACTCTCTTTGACATCTTTGTCAAGCTTTTGAGTAGAAAGTAAGGCAGATTTAAGGGATAATCGCCATTTAGATGCATTAATATCCTAATGTGGTAGATATAGAGTAGTGAAAATCTACCTTCGCAGGTGATATACCTATGGATAATGATCATAACAGTGTGCCATTCAGGTCTAATCCAGATGCGAGGAACTCCCCTTCTCCAATTCGGATTTTGCTTATTTGGAAGCATGAATTGATTGACAAACTCTGTAACCACATTCTCTTTCTTCCACCATCTTTCTCCTCCAACCACTAATCTGCAATCTTTAGCAATTTCTTGTTCTGTCACCAACATCAACATATTCCCGATCTCCACCTCGTGACCATCAAAGTTCAATGCAAACTCCATGGAGACCTGCTCATCGTAACCTTGAAAAGTGGTAAGGAATTCAAACCACTCGACATCTCTGAACCTTTGAGCCATATGAGGATAAGCTTCAAGGAGTTCAACACCCTCGGGTTCTAATCTGACTACTTGTCTTCTCCTCTTAGGCGCCATCAAAACACAATGCTATAACTAGCACGATTCGGATTCCAAATTTGCCACCTGCAATCTGTTAGTATATAACTGTTCTTCTGAGAAAATACCTGTGCCTAAAATTCAACAAAATCAGACATAGAATGACAGGTTCAATATAATGATCGTTGAGAATTGGACGATTTGAAATGAGTCCTTTGCGGGTACAGAGCAATCTGATCATGTAACAGTTTGAATCAAAAAATTATTCTAAAGCTATTGTGGGACACATGCGAACTCTCAAACCATGATCTGTGTCATCATAACGAAATCTAGGTGACGGGCGCATATCAAGGCATGATTATCTTTGCGCTACGAGAATAAGGCTATTCCCGTAGCGCTATTAATGGCTTAGCATAATTTGAATTTGTAAAGTTCAAACAGACATATAAAGTGACACATCATTTAAAACCATGTCTTACAACTCCAAACTTAAATAAATTATTCAAAAACTGAAATGCAAACCATAAGACACTAAAAACAATGATCAAAATCAACTGGAAGCAGATAATGAAGTGAAGGTAGGAAGGGTTTTGGATTAAGGTTTCTCACAAAATAAAAAGTGAAAATTAGAGACTAATAGGAGGGTTCCTTCTTTGCTCTTGGACCGACTTTCTCGGATTTTCTACATAATTATCCCCCCTTCTTAATTTGGTTATCTCATTTTTCATTTTCCTGGTGGTTCTATTCATTTGTGCAATTTCAATTCTTTGCTTAGTTTCTTGTGCCACAACAAGTCTACCTTCACATCTGGTATGGTTCCCTAAAAAATCCTCAAATTGTTTGATTTTGGATCGGTCATGTCTTCTTCTCTTCGTTCTTTCTTGAGCTAGAGGCTCCTTGATCATCAAAATTTAGGCCTCCTAGTTGCCTTTGTACTTTTCCCAGGATAATATCGGGGTCAACACTTGTCTCAATCATAATTTCTTCCATCTCAGTGGCCTTAATCATTTCTTCCTCCATGCTATCCATCTGGGATGTTTTGATAACATATTTTACATTTGGGGGCATCACAATCTTATAACAACCAAGTATCACTGGGTCATTAGTTATTTTATCTTCTGGATTATTACTCAAAGTTTTATTGTACCTGATATTAAAATCTAATATTCTCTCATTCTTCCTCAAACCAATTTGGGTAAAATTAGTGAGAAGGGTATGATATGCAGCTGGAGGAGAGAACATAGTCATGAATATGGATTTGAGGTCATTAAATGGGCCAATTGACCTAGTGGGTAATGTCGTATACCATTCATAGGCTCGTCCTGATAAAGTTTGAAGAAATAACCTTACCATCACATCGTCATATTCAACACAATGAAAATCACAAACATCAAGAAATACACTAAAGTGTCTTTTGGCATCAATTGTTTCGTCTCTGGAAAATTATTTCAAGGCACCCTTAGGGAGGATAGGGAGGTCACATTGCTCACCTTAAAGAATTAAGGGAGAATCTCTTATTCTTCTTTGGTTTCCAAATATCAGGTCTTCTTGATTTCTTCCACCACCTCTTCCACCTCCTTGTCTTTCTTCATGAGGTTCTCTTTGTGGTTCTTCTCCTGGTTGTTCATTTCTTCCAGCCATGTCCAAATATATTCCAGGAATATCTTTTCCACTTCTTATAATACATAGTTGCTTGCTTTTACTTCTCGTAATGGGTCCCTTGTATTTGTGCAACTTCAATTCCGACCTTGTTCTTGTGCTGCTCGAGCTAGTTGTTCATTTCTCCGGTCTTGTTGCTCGTCTCTCCTTTGTCTACAAAGGATTTCTCTTTCTTCTTATTGGAACAATGTCTGCCAAGATCTTTCCAATTCTTCCCTAGTCTCGACTGTCGTTATTACCAGATTATATAGTTGATGTAATATTCTTCGTTGTTTATTTAATCCAATTTCCAGGTGGGAATGATAAGCTTGGGGCAAAGTCATGTTTCTTTAAGAAATGATAAACTTGATTTAAAATTTTCAGTCATTCCCCAATATGGTCGCCAAAAATGTTGACGCTTGAATACGTTAGGATCAAAACGACAACCTCACGGGGATACAAATCCCCCTGGCATTTTTATAGAGGTGGTACTCCTCTTTGTTTCAATATTTTCAAAATAATATAGGACTTTGAGAAATTCCGTCGTGATATTCAAAGAAATATAATGATTGCAGTAAAATAAAAAGTTTTTTTTCAAAGAGAGTTCCCGAGAGATGACCAGGAACCTCACACATCACATATTTAAAAAAGATGAGAAAAATTTCCTCACATCCATCATAGTTAAATTAAAGATTTATGATCACACAAAATAAAAGAAAATGGTCTTCATGCATAAAATAACTTTAATAGAGTAAACACATGTGGATCTCAAATAAAGAAAATGATAGATCAATATCAAATATTTTATACTCAAAACTCAAAGTTATAAAACACTGTCAAAACTGATCCATAAATAGTTGTCTTGGGATTTCTAAAAAATATAGATTCTGTTACAAAGCTTTGAAATTTAAATGTGTTTATCCTTAGGACTAGGATTGGGGCTCCCACAGACCATAAATAAAATATAAACAAGAATTAATCTATGGAAAGTATATGGTGGGTGACGACATAGTAGCAAGACCTGGAAAGAAGACAAGAATGAGTTATCAGATTTCAGTTAAAACTTTCTAGTCAAAGAAGCAGAGGAACTGGATAAAGAACTGATAAAGAAAGCAAGATGTGATCAACATAAATTTACTATGATGGTCTCTCTCCTGTTCACTTGCTTTCTACTGTCCTTTTATTTTCCTCATTGATGGTTATAAGAACCGTCTCAACTGCTTCTTCTTGGCCTTCTTTAGTTAATATATCAATTGCATTTTAAACCAATCTTCAATGTAGGTTTTCATTTGTGCAACAATTATTTCATGCCTGATTTTTATATTGAATAATTTGCCTTCTAAGTCTCTTAAGTCACGAGAAATGCCATGTATTGCCTCTTCAATATCTTGATTTTTCACAGAATAATCAACTAACCAATTATCTATCTCTTCTTCATTATATTCAATTATGCCATAAAATTTCTCAGCTGGTAACCCCTTTAATATATTAACTTGTTCATCAAATTGTTTCTTTGTCATAAACATTGAATTGAGAATTAACTTAGGGTCTTGTACCTCATCAGTGCTTCTTTCCAGATCTATCTCTGAGTCTCTTGAACAATTCTTCTCTTTTTACTATGATTTCGTTGCATGCTTGGACAATGTTATTCAAATTCTTGATATTTTCTTTCCAACAAGCATTTATCTATTTAATTCAACTTGGATAAGGCAGATCCTCTTCTCTTATTTTCAATTCTATCATGTTTGAGACTTTTATTCCAAATTGCAAGACAACATCAATGTAGAAACCTTCTTCATTCTTTAAATTAGCTTGCAAATACTCATGAAAAGCATGTTCCCTTGAGTCGAAAGAAACAATATTTTTTGATACCTCCCATGCTTCTGTTATTAATGACATTCTTTTTTTAATGTTTATCTCTACATAAATTCGAACTGCTGTGAGTAAACTAGAAGATCCTTTTAAATTAATAGCAGGTGTAGTTGGTTTAACCATTGACAAATGACTTGCGAGTATTGGAAGAGGCATCAAGACATTTTCCAATTCTATGATCTTTTCTTTTAATTTAACATTTTTAGCTTCTAAACCATCAATAGAATCGTCTAGAGCATCCTCGATTGCCCTGTGGATTTTGGAAATTTGGGACAATCGCATTTCCTTCAGGTTGACCTCTGAGCGAGACTTTCCATTTTTATTCTTCTGGTCACTTCTTTCTACAATCAACTTTTTAGACTCTTTATAAAAAACAACACTTTGAAAAGTGAATGATTTTTCTTCTCTAAAGGTCTCATTTGCAACAACTTCCAATAAAGAATTTTATTGAGCCATATTTTTTGGTTGTTCCATTGCAGGAAATATTTTCCCAATATCTACTTCTAGCTCCATGTCCTCCAGAGAAAAGTTTTGGATGCCATTTTTTATAAGATTATCCTCTTCCTTTTTCGCAAAATTCTTCCTTTTCTTTCTCATGGGGAGCTTATGTGAACTCTCAATTTTCCCAGGGGGAGGATTCTTCTTTCCCCCTCCACTTGAACTACCCTTGACAACCTTTTTAATTGGGTGGGTCTTTGGAGCATTGCTCCAGGATGTTGTATTATTAGGAGTAACAACTTGATATTGAACACTTATTTCACTGGGACCTTTTCCCCTTTGCTTATAAAAATCATTACTACTGAGTAACATTTCTAGGTCACCAACATCCTGTACACGAGTACTTTGGTTGTTACCTTCTTATTCTTATTCGTTCAAGATATTCTGGATGAACAAGTTACTGAATCCCACCAAAAGCATATGTTCTACAAATATTTTGTTCAGATCAAAGCATTTTATCTTTTTAATATACTTTAAATTCACATTGTTGAAATGATTTTCAAACTCGTCAATTTTATTTATATTTATGAACATGAAATCTCCAATCTTCCATGGCAGGGGAATAAATTACTTTTTCCTTTTTTCATGGAAAAAATGTAGCCTGAAGTTATATTGCCTTGCCACCTCTGTAATAAATAGTTTGTCAGATACATGATACAGGAGAAAAGAAGGATTTTCTTTCGAGCATGATATCCTTATGAAACTGTGATCCTCCATTTGTTCTATTGTTCCTTTCTTCTCTAAGAATATGTTATCTTGGTCAGATATCCTTGAAGTATTTTTGCCCAACAAAAACCTTTTGAAAACCGAAACAAAATCATTATAAACTTCATAGAAATATAGAGGGTTCTTATGTCTCCATAGTGCTTGATACCAAAAGGTAACTGGATCTATTTCATGATTCATCCTCTTACTTATGGTTAAGTTTGGGAATTGACAAAAATAAACAATAGAAAATATCAGATACGAAGCCATACTTTTTTTTTTGTCCTTTTTGTAGTGTGAAAACTAGGACGAGATTTCGATAGATATCAATTTTTCCCAGTCAAATATGGCATGTTCTTGCACTATAAAATATAGAATATATAAAATCGAGTGAGAGATAGAAGCAATGCTTTCCTGACCTGTTAACCCGGTAAACAACCATGCAATTTCTCGATAGGGGTTTTTAAAAGACTCAACCTGGATTTTGGTTATGTGTTGTGGGATAGATGCAAGATTCTCCAAATATTCAAACAGGAGGTCAAGCCCATTGTTATGTTTCTTCAAACAATATCTGTAGTCTTCTCCTTTGAAAGTGAGCGTCGGCTCTGACAGCTTCAACATCTTGCGAAAAACTTGCGGTGAAAGGGAAATCAAAGAATGATCTTGGAGCTATATAATTCTTTGACTTGGCACATACTCTTCCACACACTATGCAACAAGTTCTTTAAAATAAAAAAGCTTAGGAACACACCAAGAGCATACGAGAATTCAGTTAAATTAAGATGTTTACATTGTGGAGAGGAGGAATAATATGAATATGCTCTTGACCAGTGGAAGTTCACAGTCTTCATGACCAAATATATTTAAAGTATCACCAAAAACTTGTTGTCTATATGATGCCTCCATAGGTTCATTGGGAGTATTTCTTCAGCTAGATAATAACCTCAAATAAATATTTTAGGAGAGATGATAATTTAATCCCTTAGCAAATGGATATTTAGCATAATTTAATGAGTAATTCCTCTATCCTTTCGCCATTAATGACGATATTTCGAAACTGCCTTCACAATGGTTGTTAGCATTAAAAACACTTAATGCATGTTGGGAAAAACAAGAGAATGGTGGGGACATATGAGAGCGAGTTTGGATATGGATATTTTCATGAAGCCGCGAACCCGCGAAACCACGGTTATGGATGATAAAAAAATGTTAAAGTGTGAAAATTGATTGGACTTGCATGCAAAGGAATAAAATACTCACGGGGATTGATACCCATGAGCAAATATGATGGTCAAAATGGCAAGATCATGAAACTTGGGGTGAAAAGTGAAGATCAAAAAACTGAGAGGATGAGGGTTTGAAACTGTGAACCCGTGAAATTGAAATAATGGCTAAGTGTAGCAGCAACCTTATGACATGGGAAAGTGGATGGAAATGAAGGTCCATGAGCATAGGCTTCGTGAACCATAGATCAACGAGAAATATGACAGCTAAGTATAGTGTTGGGAGAGGGAGAGAAAGAAAGGATAAAAATAAAAAGGGGATGATTAATGCGAGAAGGGAAAAAAATGGAAAAAAAAATTGGGAAGATAAAATGGGAAAGGAAAACCCGGGAACAGGAAATTATCTCAATGGAGACAAATTAGTCTTCTCATGATAGGCTCTTACGATATACTCAATCCCATCCTTTATAAGATGATACTTGTTCTCTTCCTATAAAATATAACTTTCCTGTCATACAAATAAGGACTTCCAAAACAAGTCCACAAATATCAAGTGGTCAAGTAGTACGACATCTAATTCTATCTCATCTATGAACTTAGAGGTGATTGTAAAATATGATCTTACATTGTTTAGATACCTACAACTTAGCATTTTCACATACACATCCTAAAGGATATGTTTTTGGATGAGGTTTAGTTTCAAGTCCCAATGTCTTAAAAATTTCTTTAGAAATGAGATTATCTTGCGAACCACTATCAAAGAGGGTATCAATATTTGTATGTTTTGAGATGAATCCAATATGGAATAACTCACTTCTTTTCCTTTAATCATGCATAGTTATAGATTTTAAAGAATGAGTATTAGAACTAGAACTAGCATAAGAAGATGTACCTTGTATGCCCATGGCCATGATCTTGGTTTCATCACATGAATCTGATCCAAGATCATGTTGGATTGTAGTAGTGGTCTTCTTATTACCCTTCTTATTCCAGAACTTCTTTGGTCTTACTTGAATGAAGTTTCCAACACTTGGCATCATCATGTCCTTCCCTTTTTCAATGTGAACATGAATGCTTCTCATCTTATTTATTCAATGTAGCTGTTCTTTTCGTCTTACCCTTTCCTTTTTTCTTTCAACTGGATGAACTGATTTCTTTGAGATGTTGTCCTGGACACTCTTTCCCCTTAATTCAATATGAGTGGTTTGGACACAAAATTCATCCAGTGGATTGGATTAAACATGATTATAGTATGTTTCAAATAACTATGCAACCCCACAATATACTTCAAATGAGTTTCTTTTGTATAAAGAGGAATGCAAAACATTAATGCCCTCTTTCTAAATTCTTGATTATAATCTTGCACATTCTGTCCTCTATTTTTCCTTAGATTACGCCAATCCATTATTTCTTGTTGCATATTCCCTAAAGGATAAAATTTTTTCTTTAAGGCAACTGTGAATTCATACCAAGAAGATATATTTTACCTTTTTTAAGATCTTTTTAAGTCTTACTCTCCCACTAGATCAATGTTGTGCCTCCCCAATAAAAGAGAGTAGGCTCGTTTTGAATTTTTGCTTCATCTTCCATGATTCTTTGAAAGACCTTGCAAGTATTTCAATTTGATGTATCCAATTATCTAGTTTCTCTGCATTAAGCTCTCCATTATACATTGACAAATCAAATTTCATTACTAAAAAATTTCAACAAGGAAGAATTAAAATCAACTTTCTACCAGTTTGTTTTCTTTTTTCTTTTTTCTGTGGAATTGAAGACAAACTTGAAGTTGAAGGAGAGGATGGAGATGGAGGAGTTTGAGGAGCATCACCACCACCTCCTTCTCCTTTACCTTGACTTGGACCTTCTTCATTCTTTTTTTGTTCTCGATATAATTCTTCCACCGTGGTTTCCATCTCTAGAGGGCTTGCCAAAATATTCTTTTAGATTCAGAGAGGTTTTGTTTTCTTGAAGATTCCATTGCTTACCTTTGGAATGCACATCTCAAACCAATCTCATGTTTGTACTCTTCAAGTGATCCATTTTCTCGCTTGAGCTTAGACCTGGTTATCTGACCACCAACACTTGTGAAAATCAACTTTGAGTTAACTCGCAGTCAATTGATCTAATACCAAAATTGATCCAAAATTAGCACTAAAACACGTTCTACTAATTTGAATGTTTTCTCAATTTCTCTCATCATTAGTTAAATAAATTGGACCCGAATGAAATAAAATCTGTTATGTAAATGCTTGAAAATTAAAATCGAGCACTGAAAAAACACAAGCAATACTCAACAAATTGTTATCTGGTTCACTTGTATGAATTTCGTCTCCAGGTCCACTTCAAGTGAGGAATCGATCCATTAAGAAGGTTTCATGTACATGATTGCAACTTTTTTACACGACCAATGGTCTTCGATCTACAAAATTATCTCATGTGTCCTCTAGGAAGAAATGAATGGCTTCTTCTTGCAAATGAACACAACTTTCCCACAAGTCAACTAATACATGTTGTCACTTACCATCAAATCTACTTGCCATGATTGTATTCTCCCAATGACCAAAAAAATGAAACACACTAGAGTGATTGATGGCTTTCTCCTCTATGGTTACGAGCCACTACTATTTTTTTAAACACCAATTTTGTGTAACAATGAGTCAACTATGGAGATGTAGATATATCACACACAAATCTAGTGCCATAGAAGTTTGTAACTAAGTGGATGCTGAGGAATGAAGATGAGTGGTACCAACAATGGATTAATTTCCAACTTGCCAAATCATTGAGTTTTGACATTAGATCCACCATGTCGGGCGCTCATATCTGTAAATTCACCATTGGATGATGAGGGATTTAGTCCCTCGAATTTTCTTCTACTGGGGTTCGAGTCTTACGTGGAGGATAGAGGAATGGTGTTTCATTTGGCGATTTTTCATATGGGAACTATCTCCATAAATTTTGACTCCTTTATCTTTACGTGGCATGAGCCTGGTGTGACCTCCTCTTCCAGATCCGAGTCATGGTTTCCAATGTCAATTTTCTAGTCATGGATACACTTGGGTTTTAAGAAGCAACCTCCACCCTTTGAATCAGATTGGTTGTGGATCCTCTGGGATCAGTCCTTAAAACCACAATTGTCTTAAGATCTCACCTACTTAATTGCATGAATGGTCCTTAATGGAGGCTAAAAATATGATGTCCTTTGGAAAGAGAATGTGTGAGGGGGAGAGAGTATAGTGCCAAGGGAATATGGATGCATGCACGTGAGCATGGGTGTATGGATGCATGCATGTGAATAAGGTGTAGTATTAAAATTCTTGAAGCACAAAGGAAAACTATTTAATGTCTCATGGACACCTATTCTACATATCTCCACTAGATGCTCCCCTCCTCTTCCAATTCTCATCACTTGAGTCAACCTCCTCAAAATATGCCCTCCTCTATTTTACTATTTGGGAGCAACACTTTATCAATATTTCCACACTACCAAAGCCCTATCTTGTGCCCCAAAACCTGGATCAACCCTATGAATCATTGGTATGATGAAGAATGAAAATCGTACCATACTTAGCTCCACCACACTTTCTTACATGATCTTACCTCCTAGCTCAAATTTTGGAAATCCTACCGTTGTTTTCTCTAGCACAAGAAATTTCTCTCCCTATCCAATGGAGACAAGAATTTTGTACAACACTTTGTCGTTCTCCCAAAACATTTTGGTGCACCGTCTTGCCCCATCATTCTGATCTACCCCCCAACCTTGACCCTCAGTGCATGTTCACCCATATGAACACCCTATATGACGATTGTGGAAAACCCCATATCTAGGTCACCTCGCCCCCTTCCTCTTTCCACTTGTTCTAAGACTCAGATATACAACATGTGATATGGGAATTGAACACCAATATAGCAGTAGATGAGGAGGGTTTCCAGGAAGAGTTTCTCAAGCATGGAATTCAACCACCAGTCCTGGACATCACTAATCTATTTAACTGTGTGGTTTTCTATGGATTTCCACCTGCATGGTCCCATCATACTGTCCCCATGATTCAAAAATAAAGGTCTATCTTAGATCCAAATCACTGTTGGACTATCATGGTGGGCCAAACTTTCTCCAAGATATATATGCCACTACCCTCCATCAGAGACTATCAAATATTCTTGATGAGGGACATCTTCGTGCTAAGGGCCAAACATGTTTTCAACCTTAATGACAAACCATCGACCACATTCTCACTCTTAGAGCCATCATAGAGGAGGTGATACATCATTATTCAAAAGTATTCTATTGTCTTGTAGACTTTCAAAAGGAATTTGGCTTAGTTTTGAGGGATTCCTCGTGTTAGAGACTCAGAGATATTGGTATCACGAAGACTCTCCTCGTTGCTATTATGCATATCTATGAGTTTGTATTGGGTCACCTCCACACAACACATGGTTTGTTAGATTTTTTTAGGATTACCATTAGGGTAAAGTAGGGATGTGCTCTCTCACCTAATTTGTTTGGATATACATAACTGCATTGGAACCCTTTCTGCAATAGAAAATCCAACTTGAGGGTGGCTACCTCCTTCACCTTTTCTTGATATCCATCATCCTCTTCATCGACAATCTGGTCCTCTTAGCTTCTACTCTAGAGGGTCTCCATAGACAACTAGATACATTAGGTAGTTTTCATGATCTTTTAAAGTTGATGGTCAACCTTGTGAAAACCATGGTTATGATCTTTAATGGTTTGACGAATGTCCTATTGGATTTCCATTTCCATTTTCAGGGGAGAAAACCACAATTTACACTTATTTGGGTGTTCGGTTTTCCAGACCCCAATTTAATTTGAGACTGACTCTCCAACCTTGGATGAACAAGGGATATGGTTCTTAGCCCTTCTATAGAAACAATGTTTTCAACACCACTTCCAGGACATTCAGTCCAAGATGGAACTTCTAGACAACGTGCTCGGGTCCATGGTTTGATGTCTCTGAGGTTTAGGGATCGAGTCTGATAAAGTAGGATTGGATTAGGATAGAAAGGGTTTAGGTTTTATTGCTTTGTTGCATAATACATTGCAAAAGGAATATTCCCCAACACATTATCTAGGCTGAGTTTGCATCCCACCCTTTTTTGGTTGAGGCCATATTTGCACTAGTTTCCCTTCTTCATCGAGTCTGGAGCTTCATTGATTCAACCACCAGTAGGGATCATCACCCTGACCTTAAAAATCACTTTGTGGAGACTATGGCCATTTTCTTTGTGATGTCCTTCTGACGAGCCCGTTGTTGGTTTCTGAGGCTACATGCCTATTGCAGGTCCCCCCCTTTAGATACTCATTGGATGCCTGCCACTACTGTCGAATAAGAAAGAGTTGAATAGGATCATTAGGGAGGAAATATACATATAATAAATTTAGGTCACTTGGGTAGATCCACGCATGGGCTCAAGCCCAAGATGGACTTCTATGCATAAAATTTCATGGAGATGAGAGATGACCTCATTACCAAACCAACCTATACTCTTTGCCACTAGATGCACACCCTCAAGATCCCTCTCATTTGGTTCAATTTGGTTCCTCATCACGCTTGAGGTGGATCAATCCACCATATTCGAGAAAACAAACTTTGTTTTCCTTTTCGGAATGAAGGATCTTTTGTGCCTCCATTGTCCCATCTATTATGAGATCAGAATTGGAATTTCCTTTCCTTTTAGAGTCTTAGAGCTCCCTCTCCATTTTTTCCAGATACCTTGATTAGTGGTACTTGGATCTATACACAAGGGAGTCTTTTGGGTTTTGATTGTCTATGATCAGACCGCCCACGCCACTGAATTCTACCAGGATGATCACCTCCTTCCCGATGCTCGTAGGCAAAGGAAACAAGAGGTAGTCAGATACCAATTCCACCACCTCAAATTTCATATTTGTGAGACCTCAAGGAATCCCCCAATCTCCATGTGTGATACCTTTGAAACGATGTCGAGTCCATGCATGAGATAACACTTTTGTTCACAATATACACCCACCTTCAAATTCTTTTAGATATCAACGGAGAGCAACCTCTTCCAGGCAACATGTTGTATCTAGATCCTCTAGTACTTCTAGATCCTTTATATCATCATGAAAATGCTCCATTAGGGTTTCTTCACTTCAGCCTTTAATGGTAGGAGATATTCATTGACTATTAGTACATATTCAATGATTATCAACTTCCCCTCCTCTTCCTCATCAACATGCTCCTCTAGGGCTTGAGAACATCCTCCATGTGTCTTCAATAGAGACATTTCTTTTGGGTTCTTGAGAGTGTTCATCTCTTCTTTGGACTCTCATCCTTGTATCTCTATTCCTATGTTTCTTTAAGGATAGGTTTTAGATTCTAGGTTTTGACCTCGAGGAAGGAGGATATATATTCTTTTATAAATTTGCACTCCTAGTCCCAATACATACTATATTTGGTGTACCTAGGAGTCCCTTTGACCTTTTATGGCCACTTGTTGGACATTAATAGGTATCTTTTATATTATTTTGTCTTCAATTTTGTCTTCTGCGACACTAAGTTGATCCCTTATGTCTTTCAACTTAGCTATGTGTTTTTCCATGGATCAACACCTTTTCTTAACAAATTGCTGCATTATAATTGTTTTCAAAGTACAACACTTGGGTTGTTAGCTTTTGAGGTTACTATGAAAGTGTTTACACCATGTTTGGGGTAATTCCTTGAAATTTTGGGTACCACGATTGTATGATTTTCCAAAATAATGTGGAGGACTTCGGGAAAAGGAAACCATTCTCATCGACATCCCAGTTATCAGCATTACTAGATTATAATATCCCGATGGGTCCGTGACTACGTATGCGCTATGAGGCGGTTTCCTCTTCAGTCTTTTACGAGACAATGATGTTCCCCCCACAAAGGAAGGTCGTTACCATTGACCAAATCTCCCATTACAAGCCCTAACCAATACGCCAACATCGATAACATCTTACCTCTCATCCCACCCACGGTCATGGCCTTGTACCCACTTTCGTCGAGGATAGACTGGAATTTTCAAGATCCATCATTGTTAGGAACGTACCATGGTGCACCGTGGCTCCTTCATCCTTCCAATCAAGCATGTGTCGTGTCATCCAATAAAACTGAAATTTGAGATAACCTTCCTCCCAATGAGGCCTCTTTTATATATGATGTCCCACTAGTCGCAGATCCCCTCTCTCACGAGCCTCCTGCGAACTTGTTATCTCCACTAGTCCACAATTTCACCTCTTCCCAAGGACATATCGGTTTGGGGAATGGATTCCCCAATACATCACCAAATCCTTCTTTTACCCTCCACTAGGCATCAGATTTCCGGTGCTTATAACTCTTACCCTACCTAATAGCGGTGCTTAATTCCGTTTGGTATTTACATCCACAGAGATGGTCCCTCACGACCAGCCCTTCCCCACCAAATGGAAGGAATCCCAATAGCGGTCTCGTACTTACTCCCGCCATACCCTCTACCCCCCCACTCAACCCCACATACCGGTGGGGAAGGGAGAAAGAAGGAAAGGAGCCCTGGCGCTCCACTTCCTCTGTGCATCCAACCTCCTTGCACATTATGTGAGAAGGACGCAAACCAACAAGCGCCCATCTCTACGAGTTCTGAGAATTTGATTCCACTCAATCAAACTCCCCCAACTCTCGCCACTATAGCCAGTACTGCCACTATCACCCCCCATTCAAGTAGTAAGGGTTGCGAACCAAATTCATTTGTGCTATATGTTCCGAATATGGCCATTGCCCTGTTGCCCAACGCTGCGCTTTTCGTGGGACATTAGCCGTGGTATGCCAAAGCTTCTAGAGAGCTGGTCCGTAGGTCATTATACCAAACATCAATGACATCCATTGTAATCACCCACTTCGGTCAATGAGCGTGCAAAGGATGCCCTTGCTCACCATGTGAATCATTGGATCACTTTACATACCAGTTCCCTATGATCATTGAATACAAGCAACACCAATTGACTTTTGCTTCTGATTACATAATCAATGGTTGACCTTACCTGCGTCACTAGGGGTTCTTCATGTCATTTCTCCCGAACTTGAGGGCCTTCCAATGCCTCCATGGTTCTTAAATGGAGTATCGAGGATTCACCCCAATCCCCCAACTCTCCGCTCATTTCCCTATATAAATTTTACATCCAATTACCACGGGTACTCCTCGGTACTTCAATATTTGGTTTATGTCCAAGCGAACCATGACCAACTCCTTGCATTGTTCCCCCTACTTTTTCATCACCAGGGGGCAGCCACATAACCACAATCATAGATATCACTCTTCATGACCTTGTATTCCCGTCATTTCCATTGTGACAAGGAAGTACTCGAAGAGTTAAACACCAGAGGACTACACATGGGATGCGTTACACCACCGCACACTCTTCTTTCCATAAGAATATCCAGCCTCTAATAGCACCCCATCTACACGGTCAAAACCAAAGATTCTATCCCATCAGAGACTATCGATTGGTTCAACAATCCATTCCACGCCTGATTCTTTTGAAGACAACATGGCCAACATTTCCCGACCATTCACAAATCGACATTCCGTCAAAAATGGAGTCGTCGAGGACATCACCATTGGATTTGCTTGCACTCCTCAAGAAATCACCACTACAAAGCCCTCTTCGGGAATATCGGGATATTTTTAAATCCTTTATTTTTCCTTAATGTTTGCCAATCCATTATTTCTTGTTGCATATTCCCTAAAGGATAAAATTGTTTCTTAAATGCAGCTATGAATTCATACCAAGAATATATCATTTTACCTTTCTTAAGATCTTTTGTGTCTTACTCTCTCACCATATCAATGTTGTGCCTCCCAATAAGAGAGTAGCTAGTTTGAATTTTGCTTCATCTTCCACAATTCTTTGAACCTTGCAATATACTTCAATTTTCTTGATCTAATTATCCAATTTCTTTGCATTAAGATCTCCATTATACATTGACAAATCAAAATTTCATGCCCTAATTTCAACAAAGGAAAATTAAAATCAACTTTCTCTGGTTGTTTTCCATTTTTGATATGGAATTGAAGACAAACTTGAAGTTGAAGGGAGGATGGAGGATGGAGGAGTTTGAGGAGCATCCACCACCACCTCCTTCTCCTTCCATATGACTTGGACCTTCTTCATTCTTCTTTGTTTCTCGATATAATTCTTCCACCATGGTTTTCATCTCTAGAAAGGCTTGCCAAAACATTCTTTTAGATTCAGAGAGGTTTTGTTTTCTTGAATATTCCATTGCTTACCTTTGGAATGCACATCTCAAACCAATCTCATGTTTGTACTCTTCAAGTGATCCATTTTCTCGCTTGAGCTTAGACCTGGTTAGCATTCAATACCAACACTTGTGAAAATCAACATGACTTAATCCTTGATCAATTGATCTAATACCAAGTGAGTCAAATTGTACTAAAACACGTTCTACTAATTTGAATGTTTTCTCAATTTCTCATCATTCGTTAAATAAATTGGACGAATGAAATAAAATGCAACATGAAATGTGAAAATTAAATCCGAGCGAAAAACACAAGCAATACTCAATGATTGTTAATACAGTTCCTTGTATGGGCTTCGTCTCGAGGTCCATCTTAGGGTGAGGAATCGATCCATTAAGAAGGTTTCATGTACATGATTGCAACTTTTTACACGACCAATGGTCTTCGATCTACAAAATTATCTCATGTGTCCTCTAGGAAGAAATGAATGGCTTCTTCTTGCAAATGAACACAACTTTCCCACAAGTCAACTAATACATGTTGTCACTTACCATCAAATCTACTTGCCATGATTGTATTCTCAATGATAGCCAAAAAAATGAAACACACTAAGAGTGATTGATGGCTTTCTCCTCTATGGTTACGAGCCACTACTATGTTTTTAAACACCAATTTTGTGTAACAATGAGTCAACTATGGAGATGTAGATATATCACACACAAATCTAGTGCCATAGAAGTTTGTAACTAAGTGGATGCTGAGGAATGAAGATGAGTGGTACCAACAATGGATTAATTTCCAACTTGCCAAATCATTGAGTTTTGACATTAGATCCACCATGTCGGGCGCTCATATCTGTAAATTCACCATTGGATGATGAGGGATTTAGTCCCTCGAATTTTCTTCTACTGGGGTTCGAGTCTTACGTGGAGGATAGAGGAATGGTGTTTCATTTGGCGATTTTTCATATGGGAACTATCTCCATAAATTTTGACTCCTTTTTCTTTACGTGGCATGAGCCTGGTGTGACCTCCTCTTCCAGATCCGAGTCATGGTTTCCAATGTCAATTTTCTAGTCATGGATACACTTGGGTTTTAAGAAGCAACCTCCACCCTTTGAATCAGATTGGTTGTGGATCCTCTGGGATCAGTCCTTAAAACCACAATTGTCTTAATATCTCACCTACTTAATTGCATGAATGGTCCTTAATGGAGGCTAAAAATATGATGTCCTTTGGAAAGAGAATGTGTGAGGGAGAGTATAGTGCCAAGGGAATATGGATGCATGCACGTGAGCATGGGTGTATGGATGCATGCATGTGAATAAGGTGTAGTATTAAAATTCTTGAAGCACAAAGGAAAACTATTTAATGTCTCATGGACACCTATTTTACATATCTCCACTAGATGCTCCCCTCCTCTTCCAATTCTCATCACTTGAGTCAACCTCCTCAAAATATGCCCTCCTCTATTTTACTATTTGGGAGCAACACTTTATCAATATTTCCACACTACCAAAGCCCTATCTTGTGCCCCAAAACCTGGATCAACCCTATGAATCATTGGTATGATGAAGAATGAAAATCGTACCATACTTAGCTCCACCACACTTTCTTACATGATCTTACCTCCTAGCTCAAATTTTGGAAATCCTACCGTTGTTTTCTCTAGCACAAGAAATTTCTCTCCCTATCCAATGGAGACAAGAATTTTGTACAACACTTCGTCGTTCTCCCAAAACATTTTGGTGCACCGTCTTGCCCACATCATTCTGATCTACCCCCCAACCTTGACCCTCAGTGCATGTTCACCCATATGAACACCCTATATGACGACTGTGGAAAAACCCATATCTAGGTCACCTCGACCCCTTCCTCTTTCCACTTGTTCTAGGACTCAGATATACAACATGTGATATGGGAATTGAACACCAATATAGCAGTAGATGAGGAGGGTTTCCAGGAAAAATTGTTCAAACATGGTATACAACCACCGGAGTCCACGTACATCACTAATCTATTTAACTGTGTGGTTTTCTATGGATTTCCACCTGCATGGTCCCATCATACTGTCCCCATGATTCAAAAATAAAGGTCTATCTTAGATCCAAATCACTGTTGGACTATCATGGTGGGCCAAACTTTCTCCAAGATATATATGCCACTACCCTCCATCAGAGACTATCAAATATTCTTGATGAGGGACATCTTCGTGCTAAGGGCCAAACATGTTTTCAACCTTAATGACAAACCATCGACCACATTCTCACTCTTAGAGCCATCATAGAGGAGGTGATACATCATTATTCAAAAGTATTCTATTGTCTTGTAGACTTTCAAAAGGAATTTGGCTTAGTTTTGAGGGATTCCTCGTGTTAGAGACTCAGAGATATTGGTATCACGAAGACTCTCCTCGTTGCTATTATGCATATCTATGAGTTTGTATTGGGTCACCTCCACACAACACATGGTTTGTTAGATTTTTTTAGGATTACCATTAGGGTAAAGTAGGGATGTGCTCTCTCACCTAATTTGTTTGGATATACATAACTGCATTGGAACCCTTTCTGCAATAGCAAATCCAACTTGAGGGTGGATACCTCCTTCACCTTTTCTTGATATCCATCATCCTCTTCATCGACAATCTGGTCCTCTTAGCTTCTACTCTAGAGGGTCTCCATAGACAACTAGATACATTAGGTAGTTTTCATGATCTTTTAAAGTTGATGGTCAACCTTGTGAAAACCATGGTTATGATCTTTAATGGTTTGACGAATGTCCTATTGGATTTCCATTTCCATTTTCAGGGAGAAAACCACAATTTACACACTTATTTGGGTGTTGGTTTTCGGACCAATTTAATTTGAGACGACTCTCAACCTTGGATGAATAAGGGATATGGTTCTTAACCTTCTATAGAAACAATGTTTTTCAACACCACTTCCGAGGACATTAGGTCAAGATGGAGCTTTTGGGCAACATTATCAGGTCCATGGTTTGATGTCTCTGAGGTTTAGGGATCGAGTCTGATAAAGTAGGATTGGATTAGGATAGAAAGGGTTTAGGTTTTATTGCTTTGTTGCATAATACATTGCAAAAGGAATATTCCCCAACACATTATCTAGGCTGAGTTTGCATCCCACCCTTTTTTGGTTGAGGCCATATTTGCACTAGTTTCCCTTCTTCATCGAGTCTGGAGCTTCATTGATTCAACCACCAGTAGGGATCATCACCCTGACCTTAAAAATCACTTTGTGGAGACTATGGCCATTTTCTTTGTGATGTCCTTCTGACGAGCCCGTTGTTGGTTTGTTGAGGCTACATGCCTATTGCAGGTCCCCCCCTTTAGATACTCATTGGATGCCCCTAGCCATATCCTGCTGAACAAGCAAGAGTTGAATATGATCATTAGGGAGGAAATATACATATAATAAATTTAGGTCACTTGGGTAGATCCACCCCACGAGCTCAAGCCCAAGATGGCATTCTATGTATATCATTTCATGGAGATGAGAGATATCCTCTTTATCAAACCAACCTATACTCTTTGCCACTAGATGCACACCCTCAGGATCCCTCTCATTTAGTTCCAATTTGGTTCTCATCTGCTTCGAGTGGAATCCAATCACCATATTCCACGAGAAAACAAAATTTGTTTCCTTTAAGACAAAGGATCATTTTATTTTCCATTGTCCCATCTATTATGAGATCAGGGTAGATTCCACTTCCTTTTCAGGGAGTCTTAGAGCTCCCTCTCCATTTTTTCCAGATACCTTGATTAGTGGTACTTGGATCTATACACAAGGGAGTCTTTTGGGTTTTGATTGTCTGACAATCCAGGACCATGCATGCTTGAAAAATTCTACCGGGATGATCACCTCCTTCCCGATGCTCGTAGGCAAAGGAAACAAGAGGTAGTCAGATACCAATTCCACCACCTCAAATTTCATATTTGTGAGACCTCAAGGAATCCCCCAATCTCCATGTGTGATACCTTTGAAACGATGTCGAGTCCATGCATGAGATAACACTTTTGTTCACAATATACACCCACCTTCAAATTCTTTTAGATATCAACGGAGAGCAACCTCTTCCAGGCAACATGTTGTATCTAGATCCTCTAGTACTTCTAGATCCTTTATATCATCATGACAATGCTCCATTAGGGTTTCTTCACTTCAGCCTTTAATGGTAGGAGATATTCATTGACTATTAGTACATATTCAATGATTATCAACTTCCCCTCCTCTTCCTCATCAACATGCTCCTCTAGGGCTTGAGAACATCCTCCATGTGTCTTCAATAGAGACATTTCTTTTGGGTTCTTGAGAGTGTTCATCTCTTCTTTGGACTCTCATCCTTGTATCTCTATTCCTATGTTTCTTTAAGGATAGGTTTTTGAGATTCTAGGTTTTTGACCTCAGAGGATATATATTCTTTTATAGGAGCTGCACTCCTAGTCCCAATACATACTATATTTGGTGTACCTAGGAGTCCCTTTGACCTTTTATGGCCACTTGTTGGACATTAATAAAATATCTTATATTATTTGTCTTCAATTTTGTCTTCTGCGACACTAAGTTGATCCCTTATGTCTTTCAACTTAGCTATGTGTTTTTCCATGGATCCATTTTCTTTCAAATTTAGCACGTATAATTGTTTTCATTACAACACCCTTGGGTTGTTGGCTTTTGAGGTTACTATGAAAGTGTTTACACCATGTTTGGGGGTAATTCATGAGATTTTGGGTACACGGTGTATGATCAACCCCATAATGGTTTGTGATGGATTTGCATATTGAAGATGGCTTACCCAATTGAGTTTGCTTGAACTCAATCAGTTGCTTTCATGACATTCTTCCTTAGGGAATTTGTGACCTTCAAATAGCTTCATGACATTCTACATGTTGGCCACATGGAGGTTTCCATCTGCTGAAATTCTTGTTAAGGTTTAAGATGGCTATTAAGTTTCTTTTCAATTTACTAGATAACCATAACATAGATAGGGTCAATGAGAAATACACAAATCCTGAGACACATCATTTATCCAGAAACCCTCATGGGGCAGAAAAAAACAACAAAACTTCCTTAATATATGTAATGCAATGCCATGTGAGGAATAAACCAAACAAGACAAAGTCCTCTCCCAGTAGTGTCTCTCTCTCTCTCTCTTCTTCTCAAAGCTGTAGCTCCAGACTTGCACTTTGATCATAAAGTGAGTGAGTGAACAAATGAAGACACTAGCCTCTCTTATTGCCTCTAATCACGGCGGTCTTTGAACTAGGGTGTCTTTTCAGGTAGAGCCAACTTCTCATTCGGGTGGTTATAACCACTTTAATATATTACAATTTGGTAGAATTCCCATTAAGGTGGTTATACTTAATTTGTATATTACGGGGCCGACTTTTTCATTTAGCCTATTACAATTAGGGTTTGACCAATGCTCAAAAGGGGATTTGGTCATTTTATAATACCAACATGATCAATCCACAAAGGGGGATTGATCTAATGAAATAATACATCAATAATAATTAGAATACTCTTTCTTGGGTTACAATATTCCAACAATCCCCCTTAACAAGAAGAGTATACTACAACAACATATCAGTGAGAGAGAGGGGAAACATCATCAACAATATCTTGAAACACTCACTGGTATATCTATAAATCATTTGGAAGTTATTCCTCATCATCAATATAGTAATTCACGTTAGGAGATAGAATGGAATCATCATCCTCATTAACCTTGAGGCTGAATTAACATCGTCATCATCTTCAATGTGGGCTAAAGTAACATCATCATCTCCGGCATGAAAGATGAAATAACATCATCATCATAAGTAATCATCTTCAACAAGGAGATGAAGTGCCATTATCATCATCACATTCAACAAGTGAGAATTATCATCATCATCATCTTCGGTAAGAATCTTAAGTGGCATCACCAATCATCCAAGAATCTTAAGTGGCATCATAATCATCATCTTCAGCAAGAAGCTGAAGTGGCATCATCATCATCAACTTCAACAAGAATCTGAAGTGGCATCATCATCTTCAACTTCAACAAGAAGCTGAAGTGGCATCATCATAAATTGCATCAACATGGATTAATATAACACTAATACATCATCATCATCAATAACAACACAAGGCTGATATAACATCAAAAACAACAATATCACAACACAAAGGCTGGAGCATCATCAACAACAACAACATCACAACACAAAGGCTGGAGCATCATCAATATCAACACTAGGCTGAGAGTCTTCAGCATGAGGCTGGAAACACATCATCACAACACGAGGCTGGCACATCATCACATCACGAGGATGTCATGCCATCATCACGAGGCTAGAATCACAACACTTAAGCTGACACATCATCACAACATGAGGCTGACACATCATCACAACACGAGGTTGGCATGTCATCAACACGAGGCTGGCATCACAACACTTAAGTTGGCACATTGTCACAACAATTAAGCTGGAATCACAACACAACAATTAAGTTGGAATCTCAACACAAAAATTATGATGGAATCACAACACAACAATTAATCTAGAGTCTCAACACAACAATTAGGCTGGAAGCATAGCACTAGGTTGGCATCACCACACAACAATTAAGTTGGAAGCACAACACTAGGTTGACATCACCACACAAAAATTAAGCTGGAAGCACAACACTAGGGTGGCATCACCACACAACAATTAAGTTAGAAGCACAACACTAGGTTGGCATCACCGCACAACAATTAAGCTGGAAGCACAACACTAGGCTGGCATCACCACACAACAATTAAGTTGGAAGCACAACACTAGGATGGCATATCAACACAACACTACTCCCCCTATCGAGGGAGGTCCTTTCGGACTATACCAAGCTTATCTCGAAAGTTCTCAAACTTTACATGAGATAGAGGCTTGGTCAACACATCAAAAACCTGTTCATCCGTGCTAACATATTGGAGAGTTATGGATCCTCTCTCCACCATGTCATAGATGTAATGGAATCAGATCTCTATGTGTTTCGACTTGTTATGAAATACATGATTCTCTGTCATCTTTATGAAGCTCTAGTTATCACATAGGATCGTGGTTTCTTCCATCTCTGGGTCAAATAGAACAATCCATAACATACGAAGCCATATGGCTTCACAACTAGAAGAACACGCAACAATGTATTCTGCTTCCACTGTACTGAGAGAAATGCTTGATTACTTCCTACTCTGCCATGAGATCATGGCTGATCCCAAACTGAAACAACATCCTGAAGTGCTCTTCCTGTCAGAGAGACTTCCATCCCAATCTGAATCAATGTACCCACTCAGTGTGAAATTATGATCTCCATCATAGTTGAGACCACAATCTAATGTACCCTTGGGATACCTCATCACATGTTTTGCAGCAACTAGGTGAACATGTCTAGGTTCTACTAGAAACTGACTCAAGGTGTTCACGACAAAACAAATATCTGGTTCGGTGTTCGTCAGATACATCATCGATCCAATGATCTGTCTATACAATGTTGCATCAATCAATTCTGACGAAGTGTCGACCATAAGCTTCAACTTCATTTCCATGGGTGTATTCATGGGCTTGTACTCCAACATATCAACTCTCTTCAGGATTTCAACTTTATACTTCCCTTGGTTAAGGAAGATTCTCTCTGGGCTATTCCATACCTTAAGTCCTAAGAAATAATGCATTAGGCCAAGGTATTTCATCTCAAATTCCGAGGCGAGCTTCTTCTTACATTCAATGATGAGATTTTCTTCTCCAGTTAAGAATAAGTCATCAACATACAACAAAAATATCACCATATCATCATTCATAGCCTTTAAATAAAGGTTAGAATCAAATTTACTCTTGGTAAAGCCCAAGCTCATCAGGAAACTGTCAATTATTCCATACCAAGCTATAGGAGCTTGCTTCAACACGTACTAATCTTCCTTCAACCGGTAGACATGAGTCTTTCTATCTTCAATCTTTAAATCAAAGTTTCTCATTACATTGTACCAATTTGGTACACTTGCTCAATGACAACTCAATCTGCACAAACATGTGCTAGCTCTATGTTCTTTCTGTAAGGCACTATTTGTCTCATTGTCTGGGAGTATGTCCTCTACTCTCTCTTCAGTTGTTCCTTCTGGAATTTGGGACTCTGCACTTGCAACTGCTTTGAGGCTGAGAATGGATGCTTCATTCTCATCGTGTCTGCTAAAATCTGAGAGTAACTCTTATTCTATCATGACAACAATTTCATCTGAAATTGAGAGTGGCTACTGAAGATAACTCTTCTTCTTTCATGGAGGTAACTCTATATTTCATTGTAGTCATGTCTCCATGACCCAACTAATGTACTGCACCAACTGCCACTCAATTTTAAATACGAGGATTTCTTCCCCTGCAACTCATACTATATATGAATCATGGTTGTTTTGATTGTCTTCATAAATACTTGAACTATTTATTCAATAAGTGTCTCGTCATAGTATTCTCCCTTTTGTTCGGAGAATCCTTTGGACATACATCAGGATTTGTACATCTGCAACATGTTTGATCTATATAGATCAATATTGGAAGTCAGTACTGACTTCTCTTCTCATGGAAGAATCCATATCCTATTCTTTCTGACCGGCTTCCTTCTTTATCACTAAAACAAGGGAATCTTCCTAGGAGATTTCATATCTCCTAGAAGTTTCTAAAGCTACGATCTAGTCTTCTCATGACATCTGTCTCCCAGTCATGGAAGTTGACTCTTCATCTGATACTTTATGAGATCAGGTTTACTCTCGATTTCTTTTGAGTCTATAAGGACTTCATCATCTCTTACAGGGTATACTTGGTGTTGAATACCAAGTCTAGATGTGAAAGACAAAGTCAGTCTTCTAACGAGTTCTTCTTCTTGTTCTAATGTTCGGTCATCTTTGGAGCCTTTTTCTCCTTTCAATCAATCTTCATATAGATACTCTGAATCTCAAGAGATAGCTTATTCTTCATATTCTTTGGTACATGAGTGTATATGGTCATGTACATAGTCTGTGTCATGTCTCATTTAATACGTTATCTTCTGCAACCTTCACTATATCTTCCTCAGGGTTATCACCTATGATTTGGAACAAGGTCAACAAAACAACAAGCAAGAATAATATCCTTTTGATAATAGTAGATAAAGCAATATCATGAAAAATCATCACAATATCTCCTTTATATCTATCACTTGTAACTTGTCTGAAGCAAATATTAAAGGTAAGGAATACAATACAGAATGAGGTCAACACTCTTATAGTGTTGTGATCAAACATTCCTCCATGGCAATCTGGAACTAAAACAAGAGATTTCTCCTAGAACCTAGAGCCTTGTCCTTGAGAATGAGTGTGTTGCTACGTTCCTTCCAAGTCTCCTTCACTCAAGATGACAAGTGTTTTCTTCAACCTGTCTTTTGTACTAGGACAATATGCTCTTTTGATAGAAGGTTAGGTTAGAGAATAAACTCTATGATCTCTACTTTAATCCATCTAATAATTTGATCATAGCTTCAACATGCAACACTGATCAAAATAATGTCATAAAAAATAGATGCATATTAGAATAATCAAACCCGAGTTGCATTATTCTTCTGAATGTGTTGGATCTTGAGATCCTTCTGGATATATGAAAATATATCCCTTCTCCTGCAAATACCCTTTAAAGTTTAACCATTTAAACATATGTGAGTACATACCTCTGATAACATTTGCAGGTAGTGGCACCATTTGGCAACAACGATAATCATTACCAACTCTTAAAACTTCAAGGGTGACTGCAACTGGTGCTACGACTGATACTCCAACTAAAACTGCAACTGGTTTTGAGACTGCAACTGCAACTACAACTTAGGGTTTTATGAGGAAACCCTAATTTTTCAAACTTCAAATTTTGAAATTATGATCTAGGGGATAGATGCGTTGTGATGAGGTGAGCAAGCTAGTGCAGCCAGATTTATGAAAATCCAAATTTTTCCTCCTCAAACTTGATCAATGGATTTATGGACTGGTGCTTCTGGTTTTCTGGTACTTCTAGTACTCTAGTTTTCTGGTACTTTGTGAAAACTAGGTGTTACCACTAAAATTTCGTCCACAAATGGTTACAAGAATTCAACATCGTCAAATAGTTATGAAGTCATCCATGGACTTGAATTAACACAAAAGCATTCATAAAGGGTCAAAAACTATACAAAATAGTGAAAAATTGAAGGGCTCTATGAAAACACTGGGCGCTCGTGCACATGTGCGAAACAGAAACGCAAGATTCACGCACATGCACACGATGCGCGATTGTTGTCGCAAAAAGCCGTGTACCTGAGAAACGATGCATTTATGAGAGTGGTCGACCTTCCACCCACTTATGGTTCAACTTCCAAGCTGATTTGACACTCAAATATGGACTGGATTCGACTGGATGGCTGGTCAAAGACCTAGAAATGCCCTAATTAGCCTCTTTACACACTACAAACTAGTTGAACAATAACTCAAAGGAATGCTATAAAAAGGCCATGGATACACTTCATTTTTCAAGGAATTCAAAGAAAAGTTATGCTTCCATTATTCTCTTGAGGACTCTTCTATCCTTGCCAAGAGTATCCTTGCATCATTGCATCGGGCAATCCATCTCACCCCTTGAGTGGATTAGCAAAGAATTCTTTCACCATTTTCATTTTCATTTTTAAAGTTGTAAGAAGAGCTTACTTGTGGGGGTCCAAGAGCCCTCCCTTGGACGAAGAAGAGACTCACAGTCCCCTTGCTTCTCGATGTTTTCTTTCACTACTATCAGCCTTATCATTGATGACATGGGTCTAATTGTTTCTTTTGTCCTTATGTTCCTATGTTTATAAATTTAATTTTTGTTTTATTTCTTAGTTTAATTCTTAGTTGTTGTTTTATATTTCTTTTTCTAACCCTTTTCCTTGCAGCTGTCCTGCTCAGCAAACCCAACTGAGCTTACAATCACCTCTATTTTTCTCACTAAGGTGACGAAAGAGGCGCAACAGATTGGTGACTCCACTGGGGAAAGGTATCAATTTCCTACCCCATTTGGGTTTTTCTAGCTCTTCTTTTGGTTTATTTAACTTGCAGGTGCACTAACCGACCTAAGTCGACCTGCCAATCATCCAATTCCAAGGTGAATTGAGAGAATTCCATCTAGAATTTTCATTCACGGCCGTGTGTCACCTGTGCGCGGGTTTTTAGGCCCACAGATGCGCATCGTGCGCACATGCGCTTAAGTTACAGTTCTTTTCTGCGCACGTGCACTTATTGACTTTTCTCTGTCTGCGCACATGTGCTCTGTGCGCCTCCGTCTCCACTGAGACCCCCGCATCTGTGCAAAATTTCACATTGTAAAGTTGTTGAGATGTGGGGAAGGCCATTTGCCTTCTTAAAAATGATTTCAAGCATTTTTTAAAGATGCACCACACTTAGTCCCCTCATCATATAAAGGGGTTAGTCAAAACACATAGGCACTTAGGGGGTTAAAATCAATTTCCTCTTTTGCTTTCATTTTTGCCACATGGATGGCTTGTTTTGACTCACAATATAAGTTGGAAATCATTTTTAATCACATTTAACTTACATTGGGACTAGAAGTTGGATAACAATCACTTAGTATGCTCTTCTCTCGCGCATCCAAGCGATCTTGAGAATCAAAAAAAGATTGTGAAACGATTTCATCTCCCTTAAAGAACATTAAAACCTTTAGGAGAGGACAAAAACCCTTCTTGGGACTCCTCTTAGTTTATTTTTTCAAACACATCTTAAGATTGTAATGGGCCCATACATGTCCACATGCTACAAAGATAGGACAGTGTTGAAATTTTCTTTTTTAGATCAAATCACTAGGGAAGTTTAAAGGTTTTGTAACGGGCCCATACATGCCCACATGATCAATCTAGGATAGTTTTAAAACTTTTCTTAGATTACATCACAATAGGGAGTTAAAGGGATAGTAACGGACCCACATGT